>JAJPUD010011453.1:0-54551 GCA_023553655.1 Myrmecobius fasciatus | reverse complement strand
AAAAAATAATCATCTTCCTTCAGTGGTTCCTGTGACATTTCCCTGAATATAGTGTAATGATTTGGACACTGTAAAGCCCTGTGGTGTTATGGAAGGGCACTGGGTGTACAGGCAGCAGACCTGAACTTAAATCCCAGATCTGATAGGCAAATCAGTTCCCTTCATTTCCCAAATAGGAGCACCCACTGACCTCCCTCATCCTGGGGACAGAACTTATCCTTTCCCAAGACTTCTAAGGGGCAAGGACCAGAGACAACCAATGCTGTCTCTAGGAACCCAAGGAATGATCGTCTTTACTTCGCAAGGGTATCTACCTCCTGGGCCCATACTTCACTGCAGCTCAGACATTTCATAAAATGTGGGGATAATCTTTGGCACACTACACCTATTTTGGAGGGCTATTGTGTAGAGCATTCTAACAAGGTGACCTATTAATTTGTGTCTGATTAGCATAATTAATAATAATAGATTGTTGAGTACTTAGAACTGTATGGCACTTGGAAAAGTTTTTTATGCACAGCTGGCTGTGTACTGGAGGACTCCTTGCAGTGTGAACTCACCCAACTAGCCAGGATGGGGAGCTGGGGTCACCCCTTCATTATAAGCCTTTATTATGCTCAGTGAATACCTCTGTCCCTCACTGGTCCAAGTGTCCACTACCCCAGGAGCAGCTGTTGAAAACTAATTGGATAAGCCTTGAGTCCTCTGATGTGAAGGCTGGGCCTACACTTGTGTTTTTATTTTTCTAGTGCTAACTTTGAAATGTAGCCAGTAGAATAATTATGAGTTTATTACAGTCAATTTATTATGTAGCATTTAGTGCAACATGTTTTGTTGATTACCATTACTGCCAAATTGCTGGAGGCATTTATAATCCATTGTTTTATTGAAATAGGTCTGCAGAGCACCGCCCCCATTCAGTAAACAATAAATCACTCTGTTATCCGGGCATAAAAGCCATAATATTAACCTTAAGCTACATGAAACCCCCCAGATTCCAGCACAGGGGCTAAAAAACCTTCCTTGAAGCTCATTATTAGGCCCCTTTCCTCTCAGGGCTGCCCCTGCAAGTCTCTGTCCTTTCCTCTTTGAGCAGGCTCCTTAGACAAGTTTTGGAACTTAGACTCCTCTGAGGTAAGCCTCTCCTGTTTTGGTAAACATTTTAGGAGTTTGTTTCCATTTGCAATTATCTTTACTAATAGCAAAAAACTAGTGTCTGAGCTCATTATCATTGATTCTCTCTTCCATTATTTAATGCCCATGCCCCCTGCCTGAAAGGGTGAGATAGGTAAGAAATGGTGACTGTAAAGAAGGAGCAAAAATGCAAAAGAAGAGACACCTCATCTCTTCCCCTTGCTTCCTTAGGAGTTTGGCTTGTTACCAAGATCTCCTCTTGCTCATTGAAACTATTTTCATTGGAGAATCACAGAGAAATGACTAGACAACTCTTGATATGGAAAAACAACCACCACCACCAGTCATCTCTCAGTTTTCTGGACAAATAGATTAAAGCCATGGCATGGATAATTTTTAAAATGAATAATCCAAAAATAATTTATATTTAGCGTTAGAGACTGTATAATGTGATTGGGGCAGGGGGGAGCAGTCAGGGACAGCTATTCAGCTATTTGCTTTTCAAATTCTTTGTTGTCTAGTCTAATATTGTCAAAAATCCATTGCTGGGACTAAAAGGTGTTATGGCAGAATTTGACGATTCAATTAGTGCTAAAAGCAATGGGCCATTTTATTTGATATATTAAAAGAAAGGCCTAAAGAGGAAGGCCACATGACATAACTAGAGAAACCTGAAGAAGTCTTCATGACATAGTAATGGAAAGAGTCATAATTGGAGTCAGAGGGCCTGGATCCCAGTCCTGACTCTTGGCACTTATAAGTTGTCTGATCCAAGGCAAATTATCACTTCCATGAGGCTCATGTTTCCTCATATGTTGGACATGTAAGCCTTGGTGACCTCCATATCTCTAGCTTCTGATCCTCTGATTACAAGTGGGACTTAGGGTACAACCAGAAAAGCTTCGCTGACATGTTCCAAAGAGGAGCACCCATTGACCTCCCTCACCCTGGGGACAGAACTTATACTTCCCCAAGACTTCTAAGGCGCAGGGACCAGAGACAACCAATGCAATCTCTAGGAACCCAAGGAATGATCGTCTTCACTTCACAAGGGTATCCACCTCTTGGGCCCATACTTCACTGCAGCTCAAACAGCTCTGGTTGCCAGATCTTAATATGGAAGGGATAGTAGCTTCTGAGTCAGTATGCATGTCATGCATCACATCTGGAGCAAGGCTAGGTCCTGGCAGCTCCTAGATCAAAAAAATTAAAGTATTTTAGAAGGAGGAAAGGAGTCACACTTAAATGGATCCAACGGTTTCCGAACCCTAAGGACATAAATATAAAGATATACCAATCAAGCAGGAAAATGTCAGTTTCTAGCTTGGAAGCTTCCAGACATAGTAAATCTAGGGGCAGGGAGGAAGAGTCATGAAAGGGGCAGTTCAGGATTAAGGAGATATTTAGAGAAAGGAATAATAGATGGTATGTTAATCTAGGGCCAGAAAAATCTGAGGTTTTTTTTCTGTGCTACAATAAATATTAAAAGCAATGATGTTACAAAGAACCTCCTCCCACCTTTTAATTTAATTTAATTTTTTGCCATAATGCATTCCTTGAAATTATGTTATAAAACAATTTTCACAAAGTGGGCCCTATTTTCTCATAGGAAAAAAACATTATCACTGTGAGTTGCATTCTTGTCCAAAGATATAGCACAAGGCAATATAAATTTGATATAATAAATATTACTTTTTAATTTTCCCAGACTTTTAGAGATCAGAACTAAATCTAATTCTTCTGACTTTTTGTCCAGGAGCCTATTGAAACAGGGTCTCTTAATACTTTAAAAAATTTTTTTGAATGACTTAATCATTTAAAAAAAAGCTATCCAAGGAAGGATGAAGTGATACTTTCCACCTTCCAATAATAAATGCTTCTGTAGCAAGAAGAGACATTCATACCACTTCACTGACTTAAGAGTAACCTTTCAAAGACCAGGTTGTTTTTGGTGACAATCCTGGTGGTAAAGACCTTCTCTCCTCCCCCAAGAATCATTGTTTTTAGTGAAATTGAATCCACAATTGAATCTCCCCTTACATCCCATTTTTCATAGAAAAAAAACATGTTGCTGGGGATTATGTTCTCAGAACAACTCCTTAATTACATCATTCATTACTTTAAAGTATCTGTGATTACATGAGGCAAGATCCATTCTCCAATAACCAATATAGATCACCCTCTCCTTTCCTCCTCCTCTCCTCAGCCTCTTTAGTGTTGCTATAAACCAAAAGGGAAAAAAAAATCATTATCCAATGGCTGACTTGCTGGTTATGAACCTCTCCACAACTGGACTTGTTGTTGAACCATGAACTCAAAAGTCACCAGTCCTGTCTGTATATGTAAGCCTTTTCAGCTGAGTGTCAAACCTGCTGGCACTTGCCTTCTCCACAGCATTAAGCTTAGAAAGCTAGGGTCATGTCTGTTCCTTGACGAGATATTTGAAGAGGACTTTGACCATTGCTCCACTTCACTGTCAGACCAAATAACTGGCCACTAGTTACCTACAAGGCTGCCCAAGGCACTGTGATCTACACTTCCTCATTGGGAAGCCATCAGGCAGTGACCAGGTCATGAATGCCCATCACAGACAGCTGAGTATAACACAGCAAGCTGACTCTAGTGTGTTGCTCTTACTTTCCTGACACAGCAGCAAATACTTCTACGAACGAAGGGAACATAGAAGCTCCCTTGCCCAGAACCCAAGAAGCTGAGGCCCAATGGAGTCACATAACTTGTCCAAGCTCAGACAGGAATTCTCAGAGGTGAAATTTGAACTCTGATCCTAAAGTTCTTGAGCCAGTTCTCACTCCACCACAAAGCCAAAGCCTCTTTACCAGATGCCTCTGGTGGAAAGCCCCAAACTGCTTTACTGGGGATATCCGTCCTGACTGTTAGAAAAAAAAAAGCCTGAGATTTAAACATGCTATAATATGATTGGGGATAACAGGAGGTGCTTTTGATTCAACATCAGCTGAGCCCAGCATTCAGTAATAGCAGGAGTATATTTGGGAAATCATTCAGTGCTTTTGGTGATCCCAAACTGTTCTCTGCTGCACAAACTCCATCTTTTTAACATCAGTATTCTCCCTGTGAATGCAACTGCCAGTCACAGAACATCAAGCCCTCAGAAGAATCAGAATTCCAGACTACCCAAAGAGCAATGGAAAGATACACAATGAGTATAAGTAGACTGCTGCAACATATTATCAATGGCCTACACATACACAAAAGCAGCATAAAAACATAACCAGGGATACATGGGACTGTAAAAGGAGGTGGGTTAGTCACATAGTAAAAAAAAGGCATATAGTCTAGTTTGGTTAGACAAGCATCTACAAAGTGTACTTATTTAGAGGAAGTCTTCCTTTGTGCTGGGCAGTTGCTGTGGAGAGAGGAGGATCTGTGGAAAGATCAGGACAAAAATCATCCCTGGAGACAAAGCGTGGGTGCATTGTAGCAAATCAGTGGAGGAAATACCACTCCACCAGCGATCATGGCTTCATTGAAGTGCCACAGCAGGTACTCATAATAGCTCACCTGTAAATAGTGCTTTAAGGCTTACAAAGCTTTTTCCTTGGGATAATATTGCGAATTTCATGGACATGTAGGTTATTATACCCATTTTACAAATGAAAGGTCAAGGTGCAGAGCCAACCTTCAAGCCAAGCCCTCTCCCCTATACCATCCTGCCCTGAGTTGTAGCATATTGTGCATCATTAAACTGACTTGTTGAATTAGACAAGGAGTCAAAACTTAGATCCAGGAAGCTACAACCATGCAGAATATACCCTCCTCCTTTGCAGTCATCCTAGAAGCCCTTAAATTTTTTTAAAGAATGATTTTAAGGAACTTTGATCAAATTTAAACAAGTCACTTTTTTGGTGGTAGTTTTACCTTAATTTTGTGAACTTTTGAATGCCTGCCTGTAACCACTCTCTTCATTCATACCCTATTTCTCTGACTTTCTCTCTGTCTCTGTTACTTAGTCATTGTGATTCATCATCAGCTGCTGAGAGAAAGTCTGAGCTGTTGAACTACCCGAGTTCAGGGCGACTCTCACCTCAGTACATTCATGTGGCTCCTTCTTATGGCCACCTGTCACCTGTCAGGTTTATGAAGGTCAGTCAGCTCCATGGAGAAGGAGAACAGCAGCTGTGGCCCTCTTTTTCTTAATTCCTGGGTCTGGGTTTGCATCTGCATTTGAGCCTTCATCTCCTTGGCGTGTCTGTACAAGTCCTGGCCACTGGATGGCACCACTAACATATCTTTTCCCCCCAGCTGGGAAAAAAGAAGGACAAGTGCTCAGGGCAGAGCAGAACTCTGGGGCTTGAAGTGAGATCCCTGTGCCACTGCAAGTTCTGAGTGGGGGAGGGGGTAATCGATCGTAGGATCTCAGAGCTCAGGCGCTGGCAGGACTCTGGTGCATCTAGACCAGGACACAAAGAGAATCTTACTGTGACACACTCAACAAGTGCATACATCCCAGCCTCTGTTTAAAGACTTCCAAGGAAGGGCCCTCCCACCCGGCAAAAAGAGACACTGGAGGACTCCCATTGTTAGGAGGTTTTCCTGCTCTCAAGCCTAAATCGCCTCTTTGTCATTTCCACCCTGTGCTCCGTTTGCCTCCCCTATCCCCTCTCAACCCTCTCCAGCCTTCACTAGGCAAAGCCTCCGTAATTCTTTCAGACCAGGGCCTGTCAGTGTCTCTGTATTTGACTCTTCCAGACATGCATTCCCTGGGCCTGGAGGAGTCAGAGGTCAAGCCTGGTCCCAAGTGTGGGGGGTTGGGCCCAGGGCTCTCCTCCTAACCCTGAGGCAGTTTATGCCAACTGAAAGTAGCAGGTGACATCTGCCCTCACATAGTACAGTGTCAGGGGATGGGGGCCATGACACCGAGCCCGCCCTTCTCCTTCCCACCTGGCTCTCCCCGAGGCACAGCTAAGGAAGGAAGGCCTTTTGATTTTTCAGCATTTTTTCCTGAGCTGTGCCCCTCCCTGCCTTCCCTTCCCATTAGCATAGGTGAGGAGAAGCCCTATATTTGATCGGACTCTGCTGGAGCCTGTGGGCCCTGGTGCTGAAACTCTTGCTGTTATCTGTGAATTTCAGTGCAAGAAGCATCCCCTAAGTTGTTTCTCAAGATTTTGTGACCAAGGCCACAGTGGTGAGGGCCAATGACTTTCCATGGGGAGAGCCTGCGTTATCTGTTAGCCCTCACTGGCGACTCTCAGTCGGGTCTTATCCCTCCTGCCCCAGCAGAGGGAGCCTGCAGGAGCCTGAGCACGTGGGGCCAGGTGGGGGCAGTGTTGCCTCACCCAGTCCGTCTAGTAACAGAGGAAACCAGGACATTCCCTTGTCATGGTGTGGTTTCTGTTTGTGACACTGGGCCTGTGGAAAGCACTGATGAAACTTCCTGCTTGCTGATATGCCCTTCTACTCCTGCCTTGGGTGCACAGACTCAATGTAGAGCTAGCAAAGACCATCTAGTCCAATCACTTCATTTAGCAGATGAAGACTGAGACTTAGAGAGTGAAGGACTGGCCCAGAAGTAGCTAGTAATGGGCAGAACAAGAATTTGAACTTAAGTCTTTGGCCTTCAAATGTACTTTTCCCAGCATGCCAGGAGTTCTTAACCTGGAGCCCAGGAACGTAGTTTAAAAAATTTGTTTTTTATACCTCAGTATAGTTATTTACCTTTTATGTTTTACGTTTTAAGACATTACTCTGAGAAGGTGTCCTTGGTTTCCTCCAGCTGCCAAAGGAGAACATGAAAGAATAAAAGGTGAAGAGCCTTTCTGCTTTACACCACGCTGTCTCCTTGAGCCTTTTCTGTTGGATTCTAGGAATACTTTTAGATTACCACTGCATTCATTTCCTTTGAAGTAGACACCCAAGATCCATTTTCTCCAAGGATGTGCACTTCAAACTTGCAACTAGAGAAGCTAGAGAATCTGCTCAGAGTTACTCATGCATCAGTTGGTCTATTCCCTGGTCATACTACCATTAGGTAACTTACAATTCAGCTCCCACAATGATTTGAGTATCACTTATACCAAATAAAATGTCTTAATTTCACAAAGTTCTATCACATTTTCTCATTCCTCACAACAGTTTTATGAGAAGGCAGGGAAAGGACTAGTATCTGCCTTTGCAGATGAGGAAACCAAAATCTTGAAGTCATATGGATAGACAGTGATAGAGCCGTAACTAAAATAAATACCCCTGATTTTCAGCTTAGGATTCTTCACCATATCACCCTTTGTCCCTTTCTGAGATTCTTTTTTCTAATTGATTTCTGGTTTGGGACCATCTTGGATATATTTCTCATGGGGATTCCATGCCAATCCAGCATGATTTTGATCTTGATCAAAAAAAATAGCTTATTTAAGCAAATTCCTAGCTCTTCTTGGGTGAGTTTTCTCCATATAGGACTACCCACAATTCACATTTAAATGGAGATAGAAGAAGGCGTGCAGACCTTCCAAATCCAAGTCAAGGTCAAAGTCTCCTGTGACACTAAGCTTTTCTCCACCATATCTTTTGGTGGGTTTTTTGTTTACTATTTTATCTTCAGACAGCAAGGGAAGAAGCCTTATTTCTATTGTATATTGTTTCCTAAGATGAGCATTTTATTCCAAATATAATTCTCTCTTTTAGTATCCTCTCTTTTTAGCATGAAGGTGATTTTTACCTTGTTCATTATTTAAATAGAGTCTGCATCTTTATAACATTTCAGGGCCATTCAGGCACAGCTCAAGGATACTTCCGCCTTTTCACTTATGTGACTAAATAGTTCTCCATTTGAAGAACAAATTTAGCATGACTTTCTGTGGGAATCTCATGACCTATCCTCTTATTCAATCAAATCAAACAAGCATTTAAGTACCTGATATATTCAAGTCATTGTACTGTTGCTATAAAACCCCCCCAAAAAAAGTCTCTGGTCTAATGGAGCTTATAGTCATCTTCCTGCTCAGTCCTGAAAAGCAAACAAGTCCTATAGTCTGTCACCTTACTTAGATGCAAATTGGCAATAGCAAGAATTGCAGTAGGTTAGTTTCCTTTCCTGTTATAGTTTTAACCACTTTCTGTTGCAGGCCTTGCCTTGGGGAAGACACCACCCAGGAACCATCACTCTCTCTGCTCCCTGGCATACGTAGCCTGAGCTATGAGAGATTCAGCCACAGACCAGTTCTGTCCTTGATCACACACTTGGCTGACATTCACTGGCCTGTTTTTAGGAGGTCCCAGTTACTTCATCATCTTATGAAACATGAATAGAACTCTGAGTTTCATGGGAGGGTGTGAATATGGGGTTAATTGTCTGTCTGGACCCTCTGGATGCTAACAAGGCTATTGGTTACCCGGACCCTTTTTAAAAATTGAACTGAAGAGTTCACTGTGTTTTGTTCTGACTTGCCTTTCTTCTACCTCCTATGGTTGTATACTAAGAACTTAGCATGTAGAAGGTCAAGAACCTAATGATATTTATGGTTTTTAAAAATCAATACCTAAAAGGCTAAACTTTTACCCCCTTTGCAGGAACAATTTCAGGTTGGAAGATCATGTCATGTAACCCATGCTTGATAATGATTCAGTGGATATCCTGTCCCATCATGATTGGGGCCAAACTGATATTCAGTTTTCTGGGACCTCTGCCCCAGATTTTCTATACATCTAAATGAAATAGAAAAAAAGGTTACTCAGCTTTCTCTGAGGCCTCTTCTAGCTTTCAGTGATCAATTTTCCTTGATAAAGGGAACCCAGATGTTCTGGGGATCAATCTGGAGGAAAGGGGATATTGGGGGGGGGGCAAGGAAAAGAGGTGGGGAGAGAGAGAATGAGAATGAGAATTTTTTTGAAAATTATTATTGGTAGCCTATGGTATTCCAAAAACTGGTTTTGCTGCTCAAAAAGACATGCAGATTTTGAGTAGCTACTGTCCCTTGCTCATTGAGTTGAGACCTATATTTGATATCAGGGAAGGAAGCAGCCATTTGCCTACTTGTTTGGAGGAAGAAAATAATTATGTTGGTGAATGAAAAAGATTGCTGATTTCATTCATTTATTTCATGCACTATATTTGTGCGGGGAAGCAGAAATGGGCTTTCTATTTAGCAGAGTCACTCCTGAACTTCCTGTTGGATGGGAATTCTTCCACTCCATTATAGATAATTAATTTGGAAAGGCATGTTTTAGTTGTTTCTAAAATACTCTAGTATGCCCTCTGAAGAAGGTAGAGGAAGTGGTGGCACTATCATTTTGGATGAGAAAGTAACCAAAAAGTTCACAAGAGATTCAGTGGTTTAGTTATTTTTTTTCCTTTTTCATATAGATTTGTAAGATTCTGATACAAAGTAAGTCTTTTGAAATTTTTACAGCATTTTCCTCAAATAATTTACATGGCCACTTGGGGGTGAAATAGTGCTCCCTTGAGAACAAATGCATGACTCCATCCTATTCTCCTGTATGTGCAGCCATGGAATCAAATAATAACAAAATGATGAGGTTGATTGATAGATTGGTTTGTTGGACGCTGATACCACTGACCTAAACCTATCCAACTTGTGAGAGGCAAAATAAATAAATAAATAAACAAACAAACAAATAAATAAATCGGGGTATGAACTGGCTTTTATCCCAACCAGAAATAGAAGTTGATGAGCGAATGTGAGAAGTAGAAATCTAGCATATTTTTTGGAGATGTGTAATGTCTTCCCAGATGTCTTAGATTATCAAGCAAAATTGGCTCTGCCAGAGATGGAATTCTCTCCTGCGAGAGCTCTGAGGCAGAGAAAGAGAAATTCTATGTTCTTGGACAAAGCCAAAATATGACTGAATTCTAAATTGTCAGTTTCCATTGAAAGGATAGATGAAGAGGATATGGAGGAGTTAGAAGCAGATGATTAGAAAAGTGATGACTTTCTTCTCTGAATTCCAGAATGTTTTGAATCTGAATTAACTTATGTATGTGGAAATTCTGAGGAGGATTTTTAAAAAGAAGATAGGGAACTGAGAGAATGAAAATAGAATTCAACCCCGTGCCTGTTTGCTGCTAAGATAGTACAGATTTCTGACTGGCTTGGCTGTACTTCCTTCTTCTGAAAATGGAGGGTTTCAAGTTTAAAAAAAAAAAAAAGTTAAAATTTTTTTAAATTCTCAAGGATAGAGTTGGACTTGCCTGGTTACCTGGAATGTTTAGCTAGAAGAATCTCCCAGATTTAGTTCATAAATTGATAATGATCACTTTTGAATTGGAGATTCTGATTAAGCTTGGTTTCTTAGAGGAGAAGAAAGAGGTAGTGTGGGTTCCACTCTTTTCTTTTTAATGCCTTCTAGTGCCAGTTATCCCGTGGATGTTTGTAAGTCCTTGACTGGTGGTTCCTTATTTTTTTTAAAATAGTTCAATTTCTGTCTTTACTTAGAAATTTTACTCTTTGCTCTTCTGAGGCTCTAGTGATGTCCTGGCTTGAAGACACAAAGAAAAAGACTGTGGCATTCAAGGCCATCTATATGCTGGCTCCAACTTAATTCTCCAGCTTATTTTCACACTGATTCTTTTGAATGAAGAATGTATTCTACAATGCAGAAGTTCATTCAAACTGCACTTCTCTCCCATTCTCATCTTGCTGTCTCTCACCTCTTTGCCTTTGCTCATGGTGTCCCCTGCTCCTGGAATAGATCCTCTTCCTCCCCCTGTTCCCATTTATTAAAGGCTCTCAGTTTCCTCGTTGCCTGACTCTTATGTCTCATCCTATTTGGAAGCTTTCTCCACACTTCCACATCCCCACCCTATAACCCTTGACATCGATCTCCCTCCTCACAATTCCAATAGCACTTTGCCTAGACCTCTGCTTCATACTTGCCTTCCTCTCCCTTGTATCATAGTTATTTGTGTAATTGTTCTTTTCCCAACATGGCTGCAAACTTCTTGAGAATAGGGATATTTTGGGGCAGCTCGGTGGCACCATGGATAGAGCACCAGCCCTAAAGTCAGGAGGACCTGAGTTCAAATTTGGTCTCAGACACTTAACATTCCCTAGCTGTGTGACCCTGGGCAAGTCACTTAACCCTAATTGCCTCAACAAAAAAAAAAAAAAAGAAAAGAAAAGAAAAGAAAAAAGAATAGGGATATTTTGAATCTCTGGTTGACACCACCCTCCCCAATTAAGCACAATGTCTGACAGTTCAGCAATTTAGTTTAACAAGCATTTTTCTTTCTTTCTTTCTTTCTTTCTTTCTTTCTTTCTTTCTTTCTTTCTTTCTTTCTTTCTTTCTTTCTTTCTTTCTTTCTTTCTTTCTTTCTTCCTTCCTTCCTTCCTTCCTTCCTTCCTTCCTTCCTTGCTTCCTTCCTTCCTTCCTTCCTTCCTTTCTTTCTTTCTTTCTTTCTTTCTTTCTTTCTTTCTTTCTTTCTTTCTTTCTTTTTTTATTAAAGCTTTTATTTGCAAAACATATGTATGGGTAGTTCTTCAACATTGACCCTTACAAAGCTTTCTGTTACAAATTTTTCCCCCCTAGTCCCCACCCCTCCCCTAGATGGCAGGATATCCACTACATGTTAATTATGTTAAAATACTTGACAAATCGAATATATGTATACTTATTTCCACACTTATCTTGCTCAACAAGCATTTTTCAAGTACTTACTACTAAGTGCAAGATACTGTGCTAGGTGTTAAGTAGAAAGACAGCATTTAAATAGTCTCTGCCCTCCAGAAACTTACATTCTACTGTAGTAGAACTTGTATTCTATTTATATTCTGCTGTATATAATGGATAATTGCATTTAGTTATTGATTTGAGTTGGGTGGGAAAGTTTTCGCCAGGCCTGAGACAACTGGATAGTTTGAAGCAGGCAGAATCTTCTGCCCCCAAAGACAACAGGAGGTTCATGATGTCCTGTTTTTGAAGTCCAAGAAGCCCCATTAGTTGACTTCATTTTCTATAAATAAGAAATTGTTTATTTCTTCAGACAAATAGTAGCTATTTTATTAAGAAAAACATTTTTTCTTTTTAAATATAATCGTGGAAACCTAGAATTAGCTAAACACCATTATCACCTTTTTCATTAAATGCTTTTTGGCTCATCATCCTGGTCCTTGCTCCACTTGCAAGCAATGAGCTGGTTGTATATTAAAACAATAACAATAGTAGTATTAACTGATATTAGTGTTTTAAGGCTTACAAAGTGTTACATTTCTGTTATCTCATTTGATCTTCACAACTTTATGTGCTACAGGTAGGTGCTACAGGTAGATGAGAAAACCTGAGACTTAGAAAAATTAGGCCTCTTGGTCATGATTACAGAGCTGGTAAGCATCAAAGAGAGGTTATGGACCCAGACCTCTCCTGATTGAACTCCTGTGCTCTTTCAGCTACCCTTCTTTTAAAATCCAATGTCTGGAAAAATACTATGGAAAATTACAGTTAGAAGTCCTTGCCCCAGACCTGGAATACGAATTACCCTAAGGTCAAAGGACCCAGGGAAGTGAATGTGAATGATTTGGTTGAGGAACAGCAAAACCCAAGGGAGAGTCAAAGCAGGCAGATCCTTCTTGCTTTGGAAGAGGAGTCCCAGAGTGAGAGAGGTTCAATAGGGACAGCTTAGCCAGGCAGGCCTTTAGGCCAGGGTTCTGAGCTCAGTTTGGTTTGAGTCCATCAGAACTTTTAAGACAAAAAAGTTTTTTTTTTGGTTTTTTTTTTTAAGTTTCTTCTTTTTTGCCAAGGGCTTGAAGAAGGCTCCCAGCGGGAGGGACAGTAACTGGGTTACACTTGGCAGCTTTTCCTGGCCTGGTACTGCTCCAGGGCCTTGTGAACAAGGACGGCCAGGGTTGCTTCAGCTGGAGATACTAATCCCTATTCCCTCTGCCCTCTGCTTAATTGTTCCACGACTCAGAAGTCATTTTTACAGTCAGGCCTTCTGATGTGGTGGGAGCACTCGTAGCCTTGTGTACCAGCTTCTTACTCCATGGCTTCTGTACTGGTTTGCCTGGGCTGTTCTGGATGTTCTGAATCAACAAACCACAAAATATGTTTCTTTTGTTGACTTTGCAGAGCTCAAATGAAAACTGCGTGCTTTCCTTGTGTGATCCTGGGCCATCTGTTCTTGGGGCAGAAGCTCAGCACTGAGGGAGCACAGGGGGGAGCTCTCGGCACAAGGAGTGCTGCTTTTGTTCACATGGCTCACCACAGAAACACCCCCCATCCCTCACAGACAAACGCACACACACACGGACACACACTCATACACATAACTTTCTCTCCATATACTCTCTCTCATACACACACACTTTGGAGTCTCACAACAGCCCTAGCAAGGCAATGCATGGTGGGAGGTGTCGTTCCTACTTTGTAGAAGAAGCACAAACCCAGAGAGGTGACCATTCTTGCTTGTGGTCATGTGCATAGATCTAGGACTCCATCCCAAGTTTCTGATTCCCCGCTTGATGGGCTGGCTAGACTTTTTCATAGACTCTCAGTTTCCCTCTTGGAGATGTAGGCATGATAAGCGCCCCAGCGAGCCATTCATGGGCTCTGCCGATTTTAAGAAAGTAATAATAGAGTAAATGAATGAATGAAAAAGTATTTTTAAATGTATATTACTATAGACCAAAGGATTGGGAAAAATCTGAATAAATTCAAAATGGCAAACAATTAATTGCTTTTCTACTCGTCAGATGTACAAATCTTTCTTGGAAGAAGGACCTGATTCTGACATGTTAAGTTCTTTCTTTATTTTATGTCAGCCCCCACAAAGCCAGATATGTGGGCCATGTATCCTGACTAGGCTAGGCCTTGGCCCTGGTCCCAGCCCCAGCCCCAACCACAGCCCCAACCCCACTCCTGTCCCCACCTGTCTCCTGATAAGCTCTTCTTGCTGGTAGAAACAGTAGGGATTTGGATGGAGGTCCTGAGAAGCTTCTATAGGCTCTGACCCAGACAACTGAGCAGCATGTAAGCTCAGGTGATTATTAGAAGGATTCCATCATTTATTTAGCTCCATGTAATACTTCCTATAAGAATTTGAATTGTGAGCATAAAGACAGACTTAAAAAGGAGGCTGAAATCATCAAATTAAAGAGATTATCAGAATCTCATAAACATGGTATTAGTTTATTGTAACTCTCTTCCTCTGGCATTCTGTCTCCATTTCTCTCCAGAAGTTATTGCTTATATTACTTATTTGGCATTTACCCATGGACTGCCCAGCATTGCGTTTTCTTCTTATGTGTGACCCTCGTCTTCTCAGCCAGACTAAGAACTAGCAGGAGTTGGTCTGTGTCTTCTATTACTGTCTCACTCACAATGTCCACCACCACACTAAGCATACAGGACGGACTTACACAACAAACATTTGTTGAAGGAGCAAGTATAGTTTTGCATGTGGGGTTTTGTTTGTTTGTTTGTTTAAGATTAAAGTGGAGATTTTTTTGGAATCAAACTTGTACTTTTAGTCTCTGCCTAAAGAACTTTTTACTCCCAGACTGGTTTTGCTGCTGTGGTTTA
Source organism: Myrmecobius fasciatus (assembly GCA_023553655.1). Taxonomy (NCBI): domain Eukaryota; kingdom Metazoa; phylum Chordata; class Mammalia; order Dasyuromorphia; family Myrmecobiidae; genus Myrmecobius; species Myrmecobius fasciatus. The sequence continues at coordinate 39,911 of JAJPUD010011453.1, read as the reverse complement.
TTTGAAAAGAGGACTATCTCATTCGTGTCCCCCAGGAGAGTTATGGAAATTAGGAGGGCCTTGCAAGCCAACATAAAGGTAGGACTACATACACTAAGAGAATTAGAACAAACATTCCCCAGTGGGCCTGGGGTCACCCAGTGCCCATGGCATCAGTCAAGCAGCTGGGAAACTGTACAGGAGAGGATTATTAGGTGACTCCAGACCTAGATGGGGAGAAGGTAACTAATGGCAAGTTTCAGAGTCCTGAGGTTACATCATGGAAAGTCCATATGGGTCAGGCAGTGCTTGGAGGTATGAGAAGCCTGGTCTGTCTCTGAAAGTCATCAGGGCAAAGCAGGTCACAGAATTACAAAATACATGCACACTTTTGGGTGGACGTGTGTGTGCAAGTATGTATACACATGCATTCATCATTTCTTTTCCCAAGACAAATTATTATATTTTTTCTGAACTATTGCAACTTGTGTTAATATTGAGTGGAAGAAGATGTATGTTTCTGTGAAGAGCTCTAGAATCCCCTCACTGAGAAAGAATGATTTGTTTGTTAGTAACAGGGCATTGGAGAAGTTTTAGCCTATTAGTTGGAATTTGTGTTTATGTGTGCTTTAATGGGCAGTGCATTTCAGAAGACCTCTGAAATAACCAGAATCCTTGGCATACAAGTTCAAGTGTGAGTCATTGTCCTATCAGAGAATCCATTTTGCTTTCGGTTGCTTTATAATTTGGCAATTAACTAATTAGAATGATATCATAAGATAATTAAAAAATTATGGTTTTTGCCCCCCAGACAGAGGCGCCATGTCACATAGCCCAAGGACTGATTGGCTTAGAGCCAAGAATCCAATGACAGGTGTTCCCTGGGGCTCTACTTAGCCTTAGTGCTCTTTTAATTGTCCAAGGTCACTTAACTTATTGCCCAGGCTTAAGCAGTTTTGCTAAGACCCACACACCTGGGACAGCGCCTCTGAGACTGCTCATTCCCAAAGGGACTCTGGTCATTATCTGCCCTATGACCTTAGAGGCTGGGGAACCTAAGGTGATCTCTCCCAGGTTTTCTGTCCAACAGTGCTTATCATATTTAGGGGGAATGTGCCAGGTGTTGATAACCATCTGTTTTCCTTACTTCTACCTTGCATTCCCAGGCCAGGAGCCCAGGCAAAAAGTGAAGATGGGAGTAGGGTTCTTTGTGGCTGACAGCTCCTTTGAAATCTTTGTGATTGCTGCCAAGTTTGCCTTTGTCATCCTTGGGGGGGAGGGGGAGAGGAGCCAGCCGGAGTCCTACCTTTATCTCACGCACAGATACCCCATTCTGGGTTTGGCCTGCCATCTTTCTGCAGACATTTATATGAGTCTTGCTGGTGTCTGAAAACTAGGGCTTTTAGGGGATCAAGGGTGGCCTGGGCTCACCAGAGATCCTCTGGGATACACAAAAGCTTTTAGGCTCTGCTCTGATGTTGGCATGTGATAATCCTCCCTCACAAATCTCAAGTGTTTTGTCCATGATGAATCTCTGCCTAAGTTTGCATTGCATTCACTCCATTTCTCTTCCCCTCCCCCCTCCCCCATTTCATCATAAGACACAAAGGCATAGATTTATACCTAGAAAGAATGTAAAAACCTATCTGGTCCAACTCCTTCTTTGTAAAGATGAGGAAATTTGGAACCAGAAAGACTCAATAGTTTACCCAAAGTCGAACAGGTGGTTTTGAACCAGATACTCTGACTCCAGAGGTCATGTTTTTTCCACTGAAACATGCTGCCTTTATATCAGTGAAAGTTAGGTTCTTTGCAGTGAAGTTTGCTATTTCTAACATGACTGTCAACAGTCAGTTACCTGTAACCATGATTAGCCTGCCAGCCACATAGTCATGACACTGGCAGTGGTAATCCCTGGAGAATGGGCGAAGTGTCCCCCACCTCCTAATGCCTTCCTCATCATTCCCTCCCCAACCAATTAGGGGAGATTTTTAAAGAATTCTATTGCTTATACTAGGTGACCTGGTATGTGTTATGGTTATCTATGTTGGTGCCTTGATTTCTCTTCCTTCTCTAAGTCCCATGACAGCAAGGATTGCTTTCCACACTAACTATGTGGATTCTTAATAAAAAGTTTGCTGCATTTTCTAAAGACTCTATATCCTTTAGCCTTTTGTCTCCTTCTTCCTTTCCTTTCTCTTGGCAATTTCCCCCCCTCTCCCTGATTCTGACAAATTTGCTGAAATGCTCCCCTCTATTGGCCTGAATTGTACAGGATTCAGATTTCCCAAGGAGAGAGATAATGAGGGATAGAGTTCACAGGATGTATGGAGTCAGGGGAAACAGAGGTTTACCCAGCACAGGGAGCCACCATCCTCTTTGTGGTATGGGGTTGCCACATTCCTGCTCCCTATCAGTCCCATAGTCTTCCCAGTCACTCCCAGCTCTAGGGGGAGGTTACACTGGATAGAGCAAAACTTGCCAAGATTCCACACAGAGAGAACACATTCATATTTTAAATATTCCTTCTACCACAGTGTGCCCTGGGGATGGGGATGTAGCTGGAAATCCTCCTCTTCTCCCAACTCCTGGTCCTCCCTTCACTTTGCCAGATTAGATATACCTTGAACCTGTCTCTATCCCCTGAAGGAAAGAGGGGCTGGTCCCCTGGGAGAGATCCCTTTTCTAGAAGACAGTCTATTCCCAACTTCCCAGCCTTACTCTCCAAACCATGACCTTATCTAGAACCAGGATTGCCAGTTTGTTCCCCCCAAACACCCTTATCCTGAAAGAAGTTGACTTTGAGCCTCTGAGTGATCCAGCTTTTGTGGAGCTTGTTAGGCAGGGGATGGGAATAAGGGTCAGGGGGGTGAGGGGCTTGGCTTCCTTTCATTCAGCAAGTATTTCAAGGGGCATCTATTGTGCAAGACTATGCAGAGTACTCCAGCTTTGCAGAAAATCATGGTCCTTGATTTTTAGACATACTGACTGTGGAGAACTATGGTGCTTAGAAGCAGAAATTGTGATCTGTATACAAAGGCACAGCCATGGCCCATTCCTCAGTTCTCCTTAGATGATTATGAGGTTTGAGATGGCAAATGCTCTGCTTGGCTTGCCCTTTCTCCCTCTCCTGGAGTGAGTAATACATGACCAGAGGGGCCTACAAGGCCGCCTGCCAGTCCAGGGGATGGATGTCTCCTCAGGGAGCCACGCACAAAGGATTTGTTCAACATAAGACTCTCTGGCCTGGAGCCTGGCAGGACTGGGGTCATATGTGGCTAAAGGGGTTCCAGGCAGGAACATAGGTCACTTAGACACATTCCCCTCCATTTCCATAGCAGCAAAATTGAAGCCATAACTAGATCAGACTGACCCTGCCTCCTCCTGCACCACTAACCTTCAGTGGAAAGAAGAGGAAGGTCACAGAAAGTCCTTCCTAGGTCACATGCTGTCTAACAGTAGTGGGAACCCTCGTGGAGGATACCAGGGTGATGTCAGCCAGCCAGGACCTGCCACACACACTCCATCTCCCCCTTTATGCCCAGGTGCTCCCACTCTGGGCCCAGGCCTGTTTCTGCAGAAACATGCTGCCTTCATTTCATTTGAGGTTACATTCACAGCAAGGGTCATTTGCTGTTTTCTGTGAGCGTGATTAACCTGCTCAGGCTCCATTATAGCCAGTGGTGTGGATAGTCAAACACTCCCCAGTTCTCACTCCTGGTGCCCTGCTGTGCATTCCCTTTCTGTGCTGACAGCAGGTCCAATGAAATCCGTGAGGTTGAATATCTTCTCTTTCATCTTCTCCCCCCGTCGTGTGATCAGGGAATAAAAGGCAAAGAAAAAGCAGGAGACCCATGTCAGAAACTGAATTGTCCAAGGGATGAAATCTTGAAGGGCAAGCGTTATAGACTGGGCTGGGGAGCCTCCTATGATATATCTTGTTTTTCTTATCTTTCCTCAGTTTGTTTGACATGGGAGGTGAATATTACTGTTTCTCATCTGACATCACCTGCACCTTCCCTGCCAATGGGAAATTCACCCCTGACCAGAAGGCCATCTATGAAGCTGTGCTGAGATCCTGCCGGGCCGTCATGAATTCCATCAAACCAGGTAGAAGAGGAACTTGACAGGGATAAGAAACATATCAGGCTTTCTGAGAGGCTAAGGGTTTGGGGGAAAGGGCAGAGAGAACCTGTCCCTGAGCCCATGTCCCTACTTTGCCCCTCACCTCCTGAAGTAGGGAGCAACTTATGGGACAGGTGATAGCTATCTTCAGGGATCAAAAGGCCACTTATGGAAGAGGGATTGGGTCTTGTTTGACCACAGAGGATAAAACAAGGAGCCAGAGTTTGCAAAGATGTAGGTTTGAGTTTGACATGACTACAACAATTATAGTTATCTCAAAGTGGATGGGATTTAATAGATTCTTTATCATTGATCTTCAAGCTGAAGCTAGATAACCACCATCTCCTGTTTGGAGATAGAATAGAAAGGAGGCCTAAGGTAGGTACAGATGGACAAATGCCTGTGGGGTTCTTCCAGCAATTTAAGATTCTCCCAAGGTATTGTTAAGAAACACAAAGGGACCTTCCTCAGTAAGGAGGAACTTGTCTCAGGACTTGCTTTCATTCTGTAGAGCTTTACCTCAGAGCTAGTGGAACCTATGGATCTTTCCTTGTCCTACACTTGTCCAGAAGGAAAAGCTTTTTGCACACACATTTGTATGTTGGGGGGCCAGCACAGGGTGGAAAGTAGGAGTAGATAGGGAGCCTTGGTTTCCCTGGAAAGTGCCAGAAATAGAGAAACAAGTACTAACTTAAGCCACTAGCTTTTGATTCCTTGTTGGCAACCGGTGAAAAGAGGTGGTTACTGGCTTCCCGAGAGCCACAATCAGCATTCCAATGAGAAACATGGCAGAAGGACTCTTTCTTTCCTTTGGTAATTGATTATATTCACAAGAACAAGGAGAGCTCAGAGCTGACTTAAGACTTCTTTAGGTTCGTGGCACAAGGCTTAGGGAGAATGTGCCATGAGACACATAGCTCTTTGTCTGCCATCAGTTTCTAGGGGATGAGCATCTTGCCTGGACCAGGGTTAGTGATACCCTACTCTGGAACTACAGCCCAGGCTCTCTTCATGTACCAAACTTAGAAAAGCCTGTCATTGCTCACCTATCCCATCTGTCTGCCCAAATCCCATAGGCTTCTCCAATGTGGGAGCATTAATCAGGCAATTTGGTAAGCATTTATTAAACATCTGCTGTGTGCCAGGCACTGTGCTAGGCTTTAGGGATACAAGTACAAAGAAAGAAACAATTCTTTCTTGTTAAGAGCTTTCATTCTAAGTGGGATGGAGTAGCAGACAATTGGTACATTATTCATTTTATATTTATATTGTACAAATAAACACAAATATGTGCCAAGTAGTTAAATATAAGTTACTTTAGGAATGAGGAATTAAGAGGTGAATTGGGGAAGGAGGGATCAAGAAAGGCTTCATGCATCTACATCTTCAAAGAAGAGGGGGATTCTTGAGGTTGGAGGTAAGGAAAAGAATATATTCCAGGCATGGGATAGCTAGTGCAAGGACATGGACACCAGAGGTGAAGTGAAGAAGCAAAAGAAGATCATTCTGTCTAGAAACCACAGTACAGAAGAGGAAGAAATATTCCTTGAGATCTGGAAGGTAGATTGGGACCAAGTTGTGTAGGGTTTTAAGAACTAAAGAGAAGGGGCTAGGTGCTGCAGTGGTTAGAGCACCAGCCCTAAATTCAGGAGGACCTGAGTTCAAATCTGATCTCAGACACTTAATACTTCCTAGTTGTGTGACTCTGGGCAAGTTACTTAACCCCAATTGCCTCAGAAAAAAAAATAATAATAAATAGAGAAGTTTATACTTTATCCCAGAAGCAATAGCCACTGGATTTGGTTGTGTGTGGGAATGACATGGTCAGTTCTGAGTTATTAAGGAATATTATGTTGGCAACAGTGTGGAGAGAGGGATGAGAAGTGAGGAAGGATGATAAATCAGGAAATTGTGACCGTCATCTAGGCTAAGACTGGGACTGAACCAAGGTGACATTGCATAGATGTAAAGAGAAGAGAGATCAGATATGAAAAATGTTGTTCCCCAAAGTTCCATCCTAAGCCCCTCTTTTCTCTTTTCCTCTATAACATCTTTCTTTTTTTTTAAAATTTTCAATAGTATTTTATTTTCCAAGTACATATAAAAATAGTTTTCAACATTCATTTTTATAAAACTTTGTATTCCAAAATTGTTCCCTTCCCTTCTCCCTTCCCAAGGCAGCAAGTAATCTGATGTAGGTTAAATAGGTACAATTCTTTTAAATACATTTCCATATTTGTCATGTTATCCAAGAAAAATTAGACCAAAAGGGGGAAAAAAACCCATGAGAAAGAAAAAAACAAACAAAAAATGCAAATACTATGCTTTGATTCATGTTCAGTCTCCATAGTTCTCTCTCTGAACATTGATGGCTTTTTCCATCCCAAGCCTATTGAAATTGCCTTGAATCACCACACTGTTGAAAAGAGCTAAGTCCATCACAATTGATCACCACAAAATCTTATTGTTACTGTGTACATTGAGTGACTTCTTTCTTGATAATCTCATCAGCTTCCATGGATTTACCCTGCAGATGGGTCCCACATCTAGCCCTGGTCTCTCTCTTGAGTTTCAGTCACAAATCACCAGTTATCTGTTGGACATTTCAAACAAGATATTCCAGAGACATCTCCAACTTAACATGTCCAAAACTGAAATCAAATTTTCCCTCAAACCCTTCCCTCTTCCAAATTTCCCTGTCTCTATCAAAGTCATCTCTGAATGGTGAAAGGATAAAGGAAAAAGATTTCCAGTTTCTTAGATCATATCTTCTCACCCTATGTGTCCAGTCATTTGCTAAATCTTTTTTTTTTTTTTTTTTGCTTTTTTTTTGCTAAGGCAATTGAGGTTAAGTGACTTGGCCAGGGTCACACAGCTAGGGAATGTTATGTGTCTGAGACCAGATTTGAACTCAGGTCTTCCTGACTTCAGGGCTGGTGCTCTATCCACTGCGCCACCTAGCTGCCCCTCATTTGCTAAATCTTGCCTAATTTCTCCTACTTTCTACTCACATTCTTATTTCTATGGTATGGATAATAAGCCAGCAAATAAAATGAAAAGGATTGATCAGAGAAAAAGAGATCTGAGAGAGTAGAATCACAAAACTTAGAGCATTAACCAAGAGGAAAGGGTTGAAAGTAAGTTCAAGTAAAACAGATAGCTCAAAAAACATGAATTATAAATAAGGATAAGCAGGCTTCATAGTTAGGAGATCATTGCCAACTTCAGGCAGAGCAGTTTCAGTTGAAGGACACGGTTGGAAGCCCGACTACAAAGTATTGAGGAGTAAATGAGAGGATAGAAAGTGAAGGCATCAAATATAGAAGATGTTTTCAAGGAGATTGACTGGCAAAGGGAGATGAGATCTAGAACGATGGTCTGAGGGAATGGTAAGGTTTACTGAACTTTTTTTCATTTTTTTTAAGGAGGGGAGAATGACTTGAGTTTGTTCCTCCTTTGTTGTTAAAGAGGACCAATGATGTAATGAGGGTGATATCTTAACTTGCACATGAAGTAGATTTGAATGAGGCAGAGCAGAACTTATCCTCTCGAGTATCATAGACAGGCAGTAAAAAAGTAACTAACAGAGAAGTCAGATGTTCCAGAATGAGGGGGGAATGATTGATGCTGCAGTCTACTAGAGCAGACCGGAGGGAATATGCTCAAGGGCACATATATAGCAGTTGGCTATGCTAAGGAAAAAAGTCACTGTCAGAGATTGGGAGAAAAGAGGAGAGTCAGTTTTACTAGTCAAGGGATTGTGAGATGAAAAGAATGAAGAAGAGAGATCTCAAATGGCCTCAGTTTTTTCAAACATCAGAAATCAAAGATCAGTGATTGATATGGGGAAGGAAAGGCTCAAGATTAAGAAAAATTAACAATGGATGAAGGGCATCTACTCCAAAAGAGATCTGGGCTAACCTTAAAAGTGACTGAGAAGCTAGCCTATATGGGTTCTGGCCAGCAAAAAAAAAAAAAAAAAGATTTCTATCTTTAGAATTGACCTGTTAGATCAGACAGGTCCTGATTTCAGCAATGGGCAAAGTTCTTGGGACCACTGAGGGGGTCATAGGACAGTCAGGGAAGTCTTACATCTATATATCACACTTGGTGATTCAGGTTCTCTGTCCTAGGAAATGATGGTTTTATTAATCACTTTTTATGTGCAATGCAGTGGGCATACAGAGACAAGACAAAAAAATACATATCTCTGAGTTCAAGGAACTTAGATTTTATTTGAAGGAAAAACCAATAAGGCTTTGGTGATTTTCTTGCTTCTAGCTCTATTTCCACATACCTGTAAATTTTAAAAAAAAAATTAGGGTGTAGTTTACAAATCCAGAGGGAAATCGTCAACATCTGGAGTAGCCTATCTGCTATTAAGCTGACAATTATATAAGAATGCATTGTCTGAAAGCAGCAGAGATGGAAAAGAAAATCAGAAACAGATTTAATACTTGGGACTTGGGCTTTTGTTTGTTTTCATGCAGAACCCAGAGAAGTCAGCAACAGGAAGAATCCTTTTGCCAGCCAACATCTGTATTTTTCTCTTTGGATTCTTATTTTCCTTGGGGTTACCTCTTCAAATAATAGTTGTGCCCTCCAACATTACACTTTGGAGTGGGCCTTCTTTAGATTCTCACCTGCCTTATGGCTTAGCTTGGAAAGAAGGTGAATTGAACTCAGCTAACACACTTCTGTCCAGGCATTAGTAATTATAATGCCTCATTGGAAAGAATTGTATTCAAAATGCTCCTGTCACCATTTGGTCCTTGGGCAACCTGGAGAGGTAGATGGGAAAGAGATTTTAAGCCCCATTTCATAGATAACAAAACTGAGCCCAGAGAACTGAGCTGTAACATCTAAAGTCTCACATCTGCTGACAGAACCAAAGGCAGCGCCAGACCTAATCCCACTCCTGCATGTACCATATTCTCTCCATTCTACCTGTACATGTCTGGCACTACCAGGTGGGAATCAGGCAGAGGCAAGAAAAGCTGGAGAAGTATTAGGGTGCCTGGTGTGCCTTCTGTTTCTGTGGCTGAGCCCAATGACATTTGGTCTCAATGAGTCACCATCAGTTTAGCCTTTGGGAATATACCAACATCAGGACTGGCTGGTAACTTCCTCCTGAGGAGGCTTTACTGCATTTCCATCCATCCCTGTCCCTGTGCCAGGGCCTCTCAGCCTGATCTCTAGCCCACAGGATTCCCACCGAGACTCTACAGCCAAGCTGGGCCAGGGCATAGCCCTGAAAGAATGTTGGCCAGCCCTAAAGACAGGGAGGATCACTAAAGCCCCATGGGATCATTTGTTTTCTAGGAGGCAGGCAGCAGCCCAGAAATCCCAGTGCTCTGAGCCTTGTCCAAACATGTTTGTGCCAAAGTGCCCCCTTTCTTGCCCACCTAGGGGGACAATCTGACATTTCTTTTTTTCCAAATTAGGAGTGAAGCAACTTATTATTGACTTCAATCCCTGTTGTCTCAATGAAAAGACAGTGGGTATGGACAGTGCCCCACCTCCCACCCCCACTCTGAGGAGGGCTGGATAACCAGCCAGGACAGTCACAGGTGCCATCAAATAGTTGGCCAGAGGTCCTTTATCCTGTCCCTCTGTCCTGAAACCCCAGCCCACTTATCTGTCTGTATGAACACCTGCCAATCACAGCTTTAGGGGAAAACACACACACACACACACACACACACACACACACACACACACAAAACAAAAAACAAACCTCCCTAAGAAACAAGTCCCAAATGGGCCACGAGTTTGGAGATCTTGGACCTACCTACTACTTCACTAGAACCAGATGTGACTGATGTGACCAGATAGAATCTGGCCTTTTCTCAGCCAGAATGTATGGAGGGCATTCATCTCCTGTCTACTCCTTCTCCACTTCCAATCCCATTGAGGACCCTAGAATAATTTAGCCCATTCTAGAGGGCACAGAGCTAGGATTCAGTCCCTTTCTCTAGCTCCCTTCAACATGTTCAGCATGCTTAATTTACTTTTACATTTATCTAATTAATTACATTCTTCAATATAGACAGATAAAAAAAACCGGAACATTATCTCTCCCTCACCCCTCCTATCATTCTGTTGCCAGTTTTACCTTTGAAACATAACTTGTACATGTCCCTCTCCTCTAATACTGTGATTATCCTCACTACTGGACTTTTACAATAGCCTTCTGGTTGGTTGGTAACTGGTTCAGCCATTCCCCAACTGATGGGCATCCCCTCAGTTTCCAGTTCTTTGCCAATACATGAGCCGCTATAAATGTTTGTATATATGAGTTTTCTTTCTTTCTTTGATTTCTTAGAGATGTAGACCTAATAGTAATGTTACTGATCAAAGGTTATACATAATTTAATGGCTTTTGGGATACAGTTCCACAATGCTTTCCAGAATGTTAGTTTACAGCTCTACCACCAATGCATTGGTGTACCTGTTTTCCTAAAACCCCTCTAGCATTTGTCATTTTCGCTGATCTGATAGATGTGAAGGTGGTACCTCAGGGTTACTTTAATTCACATTTCTCTATTAGTGATTTAGGAGCGTTTTTTAAATATGGCTATTGTTAGCTTAGATTTCTTCTTAAAACTGCCTGTTCATATCCTTTGGCCATTTATCAATTAGGGAATGGCTTTTTCTCTTGTAAATTTGATTGCATTTTCTCTGTATCTTAGAAATGAGACTTTTAAGAAACTCGCTGCAAAGATTTTTTTTCTTAGCTTCCTGGTTTTGTTTGTGTAAATAATTTTTAATTTTATATAATCAAAATTATCTACTTTATCCCCATTGAATATCTCATTTCTATTTGCTTATGAACTCTTGTCCTCTCCACTAATTAGCTTATGATATCATCCTTCTTGTCTATATCAAAAATGCCCATTTTGAGTATAAACTCTGAAAATAGTGTTTGATAAACCCAAATATCCAAAATATTGAGATGTTAATCTATACCAAACTACAGTTTTCACAGCAGTTTTTGTTGAGTTAAGGAGTTCTTGCCTCAGTACTTGGGATATTTGATAAACACTAGGTTATGTCCTTTTTTTTTTTCTGTATAATGTATATCTAATCTGCTTCATTGATCAATCTATTTATTAGCCAGTCCCAAATTATTTGATGATTATAACCTTTGTTGTATAGTTTGAGATTTGGTGCTGTTAGGCCCTTTTCCTTTCCATTTTTTTCATTTACCACCTTGATATTCTTGATCCTCCAGATGAAGTTAATTATTTTTCCCCCTAGCTCTATAAAGTAATTCTTTGGTTGGTGATGGGGATGGCACTGAATAGGCAAATTAACATAGACACTATTGTCATTTTTATTATGTTGGCTCAGCCTCCGCATGAGTAATTAATATTTCTCCAAATGTTTAGATCTGTTTTTATTTGTGTGAAGATTGGCTGTTGTTCTTTGTATTCAAAGAAGACCAAAATGATATCACTATGTTAGGATCAAAGTTCACTGTGTTTGACTATGGCTGAGCAGACAAATGCAAGCTCTTATTTTATACTGATATTCTTCCAGTTTCTATTTGACGTGGCAGGTAGAAAAATATGGAATATTTCATGAATTTGTGTGTCACCTTTTCTCAGGGTTCATGCTCATCTTTTCTGTATCATTCCAGGCTTATATATGTATATATTCTGCTAAAGGGGGCAGCAAGAAGACATTTTGGAAAAGAGGAACCACTGGGGACATATGATAAAGAAAGAGGGTTCCTGGTGGTCTACTTATTCACTTCACTATCAGTTATGGTTTTAAATTAGTTTGGTCTCTCAGAATTTATTTTCCATTTCATTTTGAAGGTCTTAATTAAACTAATCCATTTGATGAGGCTAACCCCTCATACAGCATAAGGTCACCCTGGTTCTGGGACGAACTACTATTTACACTCTGGCTGGTATCCAAGTTTTGTTCTTGCTGTGTTTTAGGTACTAAGGGATGTCTGCTTCTGGTACGCTTCAGGCTTTAGGCAAGTTCAGTCATCTCTCTTTGGCTGAGCTTGCCCATCTATGTGCGTCAACTGTTGTGAAGCAAAAGTCCATGACACTGGGCCTGCTTTGGAAGATACCTGGGGAAGTGGGGTGAGGGGGTGAGTGCCATCAGTCACCTTTATTGCAAATAATGTTCACAGGCTTTCTTCCCCTTCTTCTGTTCTCACCTGCTGGCAGCCTGCTCCAACCACGGTCCCCAAATGGCATTTCTACTTAGTTACTGCTCTTCACAGAGGGCTTAGTCTTAATTTTAAAACCTTGATCAATATAGCCCCTGGTTGAGTCACATTTTAAAACTTGTGCAAAAAAAAGTCATTGATTAATGGAGCTCTCTTCAAATGCTCTAAGCAGAGCCTCCCTACCCATCTAAAATAGTTTGTCTTTTCAGAGGAAAGGGTTAGCTTCCTAATTTAGAAGTTGATCAATTAGTTTGTGGACTCTCTTAGCCCAGCATTCTTCTTCCCTGGATGGGCACTCCTCCCACCCCAAAGCAGTAGGGCACTGAAGAGATAAAACCCAAATTCACTCATTTCATTCCTGTTGAATAATTCTGGCAAGAAGTTGGTTAGAAGAGAGTTGCTGCTGTTACCTTTTCTGGGCTTCATGGATTAGCTGTGGATTTCATTTATCTAGGTCCACAGTGAAACTCAGAAGAGTGGCCAAGAAGTGTCCTTTTCTATCTTTGTGGGAAGTTGTAATGCCTTAAGTCTGAGTGTCATAAACCTTTGGGTCTTTTTCCATCATGGGTATATGTAGGACAAGGAAAAGGAGAGAATGTGAGCTCATACAAACATTGTTGCTAAGCTAATCTATTAGCCTTTTTGTTGCATAGGACTAAGAGAAGAATTCTTCTCTCTCATGGCTAATATTTTATTGCTTAGATTGCTCTAGTCCATTAGCAGGCAATGTTTCCAGACTATTTGTAAGACTCAAAGCTGCATGCTAGCAAAATATGAATTTGGGGTTTTTTTGGTGCTTAATGCCTGAGCCAAGATACACACAGTTCTACATTTTGCAGATCTCACCCCTTCTACCTTCCAAGGAAAAAATAAATTATTGAATAAATAAATAAATCATTGAAATAACACCGAATTCTCCAGGGGGTGGCAAAAAAAAATTGTGTGTGTGTGTGTGTGTGTGTGTGTGTGCTAATACACAATCCAAACTTCTGCTCTTAAAGCTTGAGAAATGAATATGGTGGAATGATAGCCCAACAAAACTGAAAAGGTTGAGACATTGACCACAGATGGTCCTGCTTGGCTGAGCATACATTCCTCACTGTTGTGTAAGAGACAGAGTTGGAATAACTGGGCACTGAGAATAAGAAGGGATAGAAGATGTAGATCTTTCTCTGGGGTTGGAAATTAATGAACTGGCATTCAGTTCTCCTTCCCCAAGTGTGCTGCCATAAACTATTAATTGTTATGCGTTTTAGCCCAGGTTTGAGGTGCTTGCAGGTTTCTCTCGATATCCATGGATGCCCTAAGATCTTCCAGATGCACAAATGGCTTTAAACTCACTTTCCTTAATTATCATCTTCAAGCCATCAGCATGGCTCATGCCTTACAAAGGATGCGTAGATGCTGTGTTAAATGTAAATCATAGCAGGGTTGTTTTTACCCTTAAAGCTGGGGCCTTGTCTCCTGAACAGGAGCTCTAACCAAACTGCTGGCCCTGCACATCTGCCTCAAAATAGCTCCTCTCACAATTCTGTCAAAACCATCAAAACTGTCAAAACTATTAAGGTTCACCCCATCGTATTAACAAGTAGGTTCCAATATCTCCAGAAAGTCACTGTTATTTGGGGTAGGAAAGGGGAAGAAAAATAGATCCTTTTTCTTTCCCATTATCACATTAGCATGAATTCACTAAGCACTGTTCCCCTCCGCCTAAAGTCCCTTCCTTTTCATAGCGGTTTCCAGATTTCTCTCCCTATCAAAACCATTCCCATTCTTCTAGTATTCAGTCATTCAATAAGCATCTATTAGCATTTGTATCATGTTAGGCATCATCCTGGATGCTAGATATATAAAAATTAAATAAATTTAACTTACATTCTATAGAGAGATAAAAGAAAAAGAAGAGAAAAAAGAGAAAGGGGTATGTGTGTATGTGTATACATATGTGTATATGTATGTAATCATATATATATAGTGGGGGCACATACAAAGATAATTTTTGGAGGAAAAAGCAATAACAGCTAGACAATCGGAACAGTTTTCAATAATTCAGTCAATACTTAGTATGTTTTCACTATGAAAAAATCAGGAACATGTCTTGAAGGAGCTTATATTCACATAGGGAGACAAAGTCTATCTAAATGGGCAAAATTAACCTTAGCTAATTAGCCTTAGAGAAGAGGGAAGGCACTCCTAGCTAAGGGAGACTAAAGATGGAAAATTGGAGTATTGTATGTGGGGGAATAACAAATAGGAGGACAGCACCAGATTAAGAAGGGATGAACTCAGAGTATAGATTGAAGCATTTTTTTTTCCTAATGCAGGATTTTTTTTTTTTTTTGGCTTGGCTATGTGTATATATTGGCTATTATATTTCTCACCTTAATGGATGAAGTAGAAGGTAAAGTTAAGGGACAGAATGTGGAACTAAGAATGAAAATAAAATTTAAATCAAAGAAAAGAAAACCACATAAGTCTGAATGATTGATTTAAAAAAAAAAAAATAGGAAAGGTTGAAAGAGACCAGATTGTGAAGAGCTATAAGTGCCAAGTGGAGGCATCGTACTTGATCATAGAGATAATAGTTAGCCATTGCAGTTTATTGAGTGAGGGACAAGAAAAGATGATATAATCACATGTGTAAATTAAGAAAATATTTTTGAAACCTGTATAAAAGATGGATGTGATAGAGACAGACTTGGGACAGCGAAGCAATTGTAGTGATCCAGGAAAAAGGAATTGAATTCCTGAACCATAGTAATATGTGTTTAAGTGGTACAATGATTAAAAAAAAAGGTTCCAGAGACATAGTTTCTGAATAATTTAATCATTTTATTATTAAGGCCAGCAGGTTATTATAAAAGGAATGACATTTGGTCATCTGTTTTAGCCCAGAGACACCTGTCATTGAAGAGTAGGTGTACCTGAAGGAAAATAATCAGCTCAGATTGGATAACACAGTGGGAGCTATGGGCTATATTAAAATGAAAGTCTTGGTCAAAAAGTTGTTAATTTTCACATCACCTGTCTTGATAATAAGGAGGATCAATCTTTCTCTAGATCTGTCTGAGCACACAAAATGATCAGGAATACACCTTTTGACCAAATTTTTAATTATTATTATTTTTACTGTCTGATTAGATCTTGACCTGGGTAAATCTCTAAGAGAGACTAACTCTGGTTAGTTTCTGGCTAAGGAAGTAAAAAATAAACTATAGTTCTGATTCAATAATTAGTTATTAAATATGAGAGAAACAAATTCTCATTTTAGAAAGAGGATGGATGACAGCAACATTGTGGAGATGCAAACAACTACATTAGACAACTACTTGGAGGTGTGGAGTTAGGGACTGTGAAGAATAAAGAATAAAATTGAAGTTGTGACACATGGTAATAAGAAATAAGGTGAAGCTCTTGACAGAAATAACAAAGTTCAGAAAAGAGATTGGTATATTTGGAGAGAAAGATAATAGGTTTTGTTTTGGGCTTTTCAGTTTGAAGTGCTCATGGGCTATCCAAATGAAATGTCCAAAAGGCAGCTAGTAATGTGTGACTGCAGTTCAGAGGAGAAGCTAGAGTTGGATATATAGATTTAGAAAGCTGCTAATTAAGGTCACTGAGAGAATAGAAAAAGAAAAAGAAAAAATAGAGGGTCTAGGAGAGAGTCCTGGAGGACTCTCCACAATTGCACCACAATTAGAGAGCATGATACAGATAATGATCAAACAAAGGAAACTGAGAAAGGAGCTTCAAGACCCAAGTCAAATAGTATTTCCTCTGTTAATCAGTAAATTTTTATTATGCGCCTACTGTGTGCCAGACACTGTGCTATAGGCTGGGGCTACAAAAGACAGTTCTGCCCTCTAGGAGCTCACACTCTAATTCCCCTCCCAAATGACTATATTTATTTCCCTAGCACCTCTTTGGTGTTTAATAATAATATGTATTGTCTCATATTATGTGTAAGTCTCTTTTCAAAGAAAGATTGATTCAGAAATAGCAAGGGAAATAATAGGTTAGACTTGTACCCCAAAGTTGATTTTATCAGCTATGTGGAGAAATGATTGAAGAGAGGAGACACGAAGGCAGAAGGACTAGTAAAAGGCATTGTAATGAGTGGAACTACTGGCCATTGAATAATGTGGGGGCTTGAGGAGGAAAAGGGAAATGAGGTGGAGGACTCAGTAGGACTCAGCACTTAAAGCTGGGAAATCAGAGTTGAGGAAGAGGCAGGGATACCACTGAAATTATAAATACGGATGACTAGGAGGATTGTGCTCTTTTCATGCTACAAAGAACCTGATCCTAAGGGCTGAACTGGGGAATTGGTAAGTGTGAGGGGAAGTCAAGGCCAGGCAGATAGTGCCCACCTGGGGGCAGCATGAGGGGTCACCATGGTCCTGGTGCAAGAGAGCGGTAAAGGGAATGGAAGTCACCGCAGACAGCATGCTTTTGCTAAGGGCTCATTCTGTCCAGAGAGGGGTTTTATTTTTATTATTATAGATGGTATTTGCATATTTACATTTTTACAATTCTTTTCCCACCACTGAGCCAACCACAGAATGTCCACAAGAGCTGAATTTGCCCTGTATCAGTTTCACTCAAACACCACAAACTCATAGTCACATTCCTTCCTTTCCTGGTGTGCCTGCCTCCTCTTCTGCATGGCCCACTTCCCTGGGCTGGCCATGCCATCTCCTCACTCTTTGCACACTCACCTGCCTCTGTGGCACTGCCGCCTGAAGGCTGGTCTTTGCTCCAAGTGAGGAGTCTCAACCAAGGCTACATAGATCCCACCTTGGCCTTTCATTCTTTCCCACTGTCTTTGACAGATTACCCCCAAAGCCTTCTTCATGGTTTGTTGGAGACCATTCTCTGCTGCTGCTTTCTGTCCTCCTCCCACATCTGCCTTTGGCTAGAAGTTATCTCTTCACATCAAAATTTTAGGGTACCTTTCACCACAAGTTTTATACACACACACACTCTTTGTGTATGCATGTATATGCATTACAGACACATATCTTTGTGTGTTTGTGTTTATATACATATACATTATAGTACATATACATACTTTTCTACAGTTTTTGAAAGATATTTCTCATTTATCTGTTCTTGTTATGGGCATAGACCATCTTTGATTCTATCTCCATCTTTGATTCTATCTCCATCTTTGATTCTATGTCCATCTTTGTCTCCAGAATCCCTGGAAGCTGGCTTTTAGGATCTCTGGCTTTGGAAGATCAGGAAAACCTGAAGTCAAAAACCAATGCCCATTTCTTGTTCATTTGTGGTTTGTAGCAAATGACCCTTAGAAAGTATATTTTATTTGAATATTGAAAGTATATTTTATTGAATATCACAGCCACAAACAGAACCTTCATCCTTTGCCCAAGCTAACCTTCTAACTCCAGCCTCACTTGCATCACTAACTCTGTCTCACAAAGAAAAGGTCCTGGTGAAAGTGTGGCTATATCAGTATGGCAAGTCACATTGCTGGAAGCAGCTCAGGCTTCCAGGCAATTAGAGTGCGATGTGTGGGGAAATTGGCCAGCATGAGCTTTTAATAATGGACACAGGTAAATGGATGGATCAGCCCTGCTCGTTCATCAGTGTGATGTGGGCAATGTTTGTAAATGGGGATAGAATCTGAAACTAAACATCTGTTTCCATGGTCTTAATTGTAAGTGAGCATGGAGGCCCTGCCCAAGATTCTCTTCTATTTCTTACTCTCTAAGGTCATTATTTAGTGACAGTCATTTTTGAAGATCTGAGTAAGGGAACCAACTGGTATTTGAGAATTTAAAGCACACAAATATTTTTAATACATGTGGGTTTGTACTTTTAAAGTCATACCTGTCTGATTCTGAGATGCCTTGACCTATCTGGAACTAGTCACAGTGCTTTAGGATATTTCCTGTGAAAATCCTCTGCAACCCTCCCAGTAAATGGGACAGGACAACAATTTCAGTAGTTTGTCAGGTTTTTCATCCCACTCCTTCTGTAGCGTTTGGGGGATCCATACATACTTATCATCTCTCTTCCCAAAAAGTCTCTTTTTCTGAGTTCATATAAAATGACCTCTTTGTCTTGAAAAGGTTCCTGAGGAACTGCCACACTGGGTCAGACTGGCAATCATTCAGCAGCCCCCCTTTCAGCCTCCTCCTGTCTCCCTTTCTCTGTCTCCCCCTCTCCCTCCCCTGGTTCAACTTTAACAAGCTCTTTCGATCCCCACTGAAATTGTGGTTGCTGTCAGCCTTGAACTGGCCAGCCGGGAATGGTGTTTGATTGATGCTGATGTTTGTTTCCATAAAGTCTCAGAAACAGGAAGCCATTCCAGATAGGCTCCAGAGTCGCTGTGAGGGATTGGTTTCTACCAGCCCAGCCTGTGTGGGTTGTGTAAAGGGGCCTTGGAGAGGAGCGGGCAGGCCAGGACAACAAAAACATATCCATTGTCTTTCCTTTCCTAGCTAGAGACCCAAAAGCTCGTTCCCCCACCCCCTTTCATTGTTCTAACAAATGGAGGCTTGGCGAGCGTTACTGAACTGGGGTCTGTCTGAGCTGTTGATGCTGAGCAGTTGGGCTTTGACAGGAGGTGTGGGAAGAGAAACTTCTTGAAATGAGGTCACCTTCTCCATCCCCCTGTTCCAGGCCTGGCCTGACACGTGAGCTACACTTCTTCAAGCATTCAGATTCACTTCGGACTTTTTATTGTGTCTAGCCCCATACTCCTACCAGTTCTGTCTTGGACCAATGGTAGAGTTTTGTCCATTGAAAGAACCTGGGAGAAAGCCCTTGTTCTTTGTAAAAATAAACATTGTAAAATGATGCCCAGATAGGCATCTCCGGCTGCCATTCTTGGCAAAGTAAGTACATCAAAAAGTGTTCTGTGGGCCCCTGCTTCCCTCCCTTTCCCCCCTCCCCATCCACCGCCTCAGGCTTCGTTCTTCATGAGGAGTTCACGGGTTATGATTCAGTACCAGAGAGGGCCCGGGCATTGTTGAGAATCAGGAGCTAATTTTCAGATCTCACAGCCAAGGTGTACGCTTGTGAATTTATATGAGGAGAGAAAACCAGTGACATTTCCCTGTGCTCTAAGTTGAAACTATTTAGAGAAATGAGGTCTTGCACATGAAATTTATTCAAACCCTTCTTTATATCTGCAGTGATCTCTGAAAATCCAATTCATTCTACATTGTCACCTCCTCCTTGAAAGAAGGGCCATATTTCCACGATTATGTCATCAGGACACACGCTTCTTTCCATCACACCAAACATGACTTAGATCTGAAGATCTGAATCTTGTTTATATCATGGATCCCATTGGCAGCATGGAAAAGTTTATGGATTTCTCAGGATAGTGTTTTCAAATGCATAAGCATAGGATTACAAAGGAAGTTTATATTAAAAAGTTAATTATACGTAATTATACTAATAAAATTTTTTAAAAAATAAGATGTTCTAGAGAATTTTTCCCTGGCATCTTTGAAAGCTGACAGGAACAAGATACCTACTGTTTCCCTGTAGTGGGGAGAGGAATACTCTGGGCTGCATCTGTGGAGATTACATGAAGAACTATATAGTGAGTCACACCTTAAGGAATTGAAATTTACATACAAGAAAAGTAGGGAGCAAGGAGAGGCGAAAGAGTACCACGAAAAGTCAAAAGCCAGATCTTTTAAGGCAGAAAATCCACCTGGAGAGCCTTAAAGTAGATTCTTTGGTTCTTTGTTATTTATTGACAAAAGAAGTCCTTTAGCAAAAAAAAAAAAAAAAAAAAAAGCAAAAGGAAAAAGATGTGTTGATGGCTTTTGGGGAATTGAAGAGCAAATTATGTATATTGGGGGTGGAGGGGTGGTGATAAGAGTGCGAAGCACTGAAAGAAATACAAAAAAATATCAATATGGATGAACAATCACAATAGCTCAGGCTTAGATAACTTTTTAATGTTCACTTATCTTAAAATAACTCCATGAGGTAAATGGTACAACCCTTAACCAAGCCCATTTTACAGATAAAGAAGATGAGAGTGGGGTTCAGTGATTTGCTCTGTGTCACACAGCTAATAAGATACAAATTTTAAGTCTAACGTCAATTAGGATGAAGTAATTATATTTGGCAATACTCATATTGTTGCTGGAAAGTTCACATATAGATGCTATTCCTGGTTTGTCACAAACTGGCTTAGCAGGGTGCAGTCTGCCCTTGTGAATATGTAATTTATGTGTAACCCAGAGTTTATGCTAATATAAGCAATGGGTATACCACTCTGCCTTTGCCCATGAGTATTAGAATTGGTGTCTGGGATGGGGGATGTGAGGGCAGAGTTGATGCATTCTAACTCCTAAGCTTGCTCAGGCCCCTTGGATGCCTTCAGTCAGCCTGTGTCTCAAGGAACAAAAAGGGTCTAGAATGGCCCTTGTTGTTTGTCTTTTATTCTTGAAGAGGACCTTGACATCAGAGTGGTGATGCTGGGACATGCAAGTGAATTGGATTTAAGGAAGGGAGACTATGCAAAGTTGCCAGTCTCTCTCCTCTGGAGCCATCTGGATCCAGTAGCCAGGACGGCTGGAGATGACCCTGGATCTAATAGGAGACCGTGTTCTTTTTAAATTAAGGTCTCAGTTTGACTGAAGCAGCTCCCCACCAGTGATTCAGTCTGGGTAGCAGTTGAGGCAAAGAATCTCCCCCTAGCAGATTGAAGGCTCACGAGATGATCGAGACCCTCCAGTTTTGCCACCCAGTTGCCATAGGCCAAGCTGCATGATTTGGCAGCCAAGACTCTATTAGGAGACCAGGACCTTTCACCCTCAGCACCAGGCACTGCAGCTGAAGTATAACCTTAACACATTCAGAGAGAAATTAGCACAACGTTGCCACAGTTTGTTGTTTGCTGTGTGTTTGTGTTGTAATCACCATCCGGGCCAGACAAAAGGGCCAAGTTCTTTGTGGTTTAATCACTGTCACAATTATAACCACACACATGCAAAAAAAAAAAAAAAAATTAACTGGCAGTCATGGAAACACTGTGAGAGACCCTGTGGGGGAAGCATCTCTAGTATGAGTGGTTCAAAAAGCAGGACCCAGCCAAGCTTAGGAGTTGAAAATCTGGGAGGAGACCAAATCTATACACCAGGAAGGAAACTTATGTAGGGGATCAGCATTTCCCTGGCAATCTATACCTTAACCCCTTGACCCAATGGTCAGGCTGTTTGCTTTTCTACCATGCTTTTTTCTTTTTCCTCCCAAAAGAGAGGGTTCTCATTAAGCTTTTGGCTAACCAAATGCCAGTTCAGTTACTGAAATTAAGCGGGTGGGTGGGCATGCATTTGAAGTCAGAGCTTCACAAGATTGGCTCCTCTTCATAATGCTCGCTTCCCTATATCAATCATCCAAGGTCTTTGGCTTAAACTCAACAGGCCAAAATGAGTGGAAGGAGGGAGAAGATGGGACAGTAGGGAAGACTCAGAGACACCAGGAGTGATTATAACAATTGTCAAAACCTTTGGGTGTATGCTTTGAGTTTGTTTTGATTGATGGTAGGAAAATTTGTAAAGCTGTTTGGGAAAGATATTTTGGAACTTAAAAAGACCATCCCCTGAAGTGATGTGAGATTAGGGATGACTTGTGAGAAAAACTTTCCAAGTTAGCTCTTCAAAGAAAAGACTAGTCTATTTCAGCTCATTAATGAGACTGGGAAAGAGAGAATGGGCTTGAGGTTGGCGACTAAATGTTGGGTTAAATTTAGATGAATTAAATTGAATTTTGTTTGAAACTGAATTTTGGACTGGTGACATGATGGAAAGAGTATGATATTCAGATTTGATTTGGGGTTCCACAGGACCAAGGTTTGAAGGCCAGCTTAGCTGCTTCCTACCTCGGCAGATGTTCAACTTCTCAACTAGGTGGTTCAGTGAATGTTGTGCCAAACCTGGAGTCAGAAAGGCCTGAATTCAAATCCATCCTCAGACATTAGCTGTGTGACCCCAGGCAACTCTCTTAACCCTTAACTTCTGCCTCAGTTTCTTCAGCTGTAAAATGTAGATCATAACCTCACAAAATTGCTATGAGGAATAAATGAGATATTTATAAAGCACTTAGCCTGGCACATAGTACATGCTTAATAAATGTTTGTTTTCTTCACTCAGCCATAAATTGGGTTAGGGATGAAGAGACCAGATGGTCTTTAAGAGGACTTCTAGCTACAAATCCTATGAATCAATAAATTGAAGTGAACTGAAATCTTTCTGGTTAACTGCCCCATCATCACAATGGTAGAGTTCTCTTGAAAGTGTGGGAACAGTATTAAGAGGACAAAAATGAAAACTCAATGATATACTTAAATTTGAGTATTTGATGGTAGAATTCAAGGTCACTGCAGTGCCTATCATAGAAAAAGATCAGCATTTTTAGAAAGCTTATGCCACAAATGGAACATATGGTTGGTGGCCACCATTATGCACCAAGTGAGCCAGTCCAATGCCCCAAGCCTGACATAGGCAGCAGGAGTGGGGAGGAAGACAGAATCAAAAGAGTAGGAAAATAACAGGTTCTATCAAATATTCATTCACTAGTGGGCCCTTCCAAAAGTCTAAGGCCACATCAAGCTTGCAGGTCTTTGTTTGCAGCCTTCAGGACCTAGCCAATCACTAAGGATATTTAAGAATTGTAAATAAAACACAACCAGACAAACCCAACCCATGCCTGGCAGTCTGATGAGCTATTTTTTGATGGGTTCATGAGTGTAGGCTATAGATCTGGAGTCTCTATTTCAGGAGTTTCAAACACAATGCTAGTTGCTTTAACTAAATTCTGGCCCAGGACCACTTTTAGGAGTTAAAAGTATCTAGAAATTCTCCTGTTTGCCAATACTGTTCCCCCATATCTTTCTTCTGGGGGCATAGAAAAAGGGCTAAAGAGAAGCAAGGTTGGTTGGGTAAATTGGATGGGACATACATCCACCACCAGAGACAATTTAGGGACCCTTGCCCAGGCTGGTTGGAAGCACAGAAACTGTCCCTGGGCACTTGTGCACCAGCAAGAAGTTGAACTGAGATGCCACATGGGGATCTGTGTAAAAGAGAAGTTTCCTCTGTCCCAAGTCAGGACTGACTCCTGGACAGCAACTCACCCTGGCCAGGTCAGAACTGTAGTGACTCTGCTCCCCCTAGTAAGAGAGCTGCATTGAGAACATAATTTGTCGTGTGTGTTGCCTGGCCTGCCGTGGGCATGAGAGACCTGGAACTTAAGGTACCTCAGATGCTCTTACAGGAAGCTAGCCACAAATGTGGAAAGGTGGGGCCATCTGATCAACCAGCTGCTGGTCACACCTATCTCTGAAAGCTGGGAACCACTTAAACTCAGCTTGCACTTATTTAATGAGTGGCCTGATCCCCTGGAAACTTCATTAGCAGAGTTGCTTATAGCAATGATCTTTGACCTCTTTGCAGTACTCCATCCCGTTTTCAATTGGTGATAAAAAAAATTGAATGGAGTGGGGGGGAGTCAGAGGACCTGGATTTGAATCACAGTGCTGTTGACTTTGTTACTACTGGGATATCAGACAAATCACTTCCCTTCTCATCTGTAAAATGAAGGAGCTGTACTGGTGGATCTCTCAGGCATCTTCCAGCTCTGAATCTATGATTTATAAGTTCCAACATGAGGAGTCCACAAAAGAATTGTGATCTCCATTTAATAGGTGGGAAAAACTGAAGTCAAAATAGGTGAAGTGATGTGTCCAAATTCTTTGGATTTGAACCCACATCTCTCAGCCTCCAGGCTAGACTGTTTCCCATTATAACAGGGTTGCTGGCATACCCCAAATAGAGTTGCATTTTTTTTTTTTTTTGCTTTTTGCTGAGGCAATTGAGGTTAAGTGACTTGCCCAGGGTCACACAGCTAGGGAATGTTGTGTCTGAGACCAGATTTGAACTCAGGTCCTCTTGACTTCAGGGCTGGTGCTCTATCCACTGCGCCACCTAGCTGCCCCTAGAGTTGCATTTTTTAAGGACGCTATTTTGTTTCACAAGAGACTCTTCACACTATCTAAAGCAGGTGTGGTGATCCATGTCCAGTTCAAGACGGGATAAAGAGGGGTTACTTTGAACCTCAAAGTTCAACTGATAAAATCATTTCCTGTTCCTTAAGAGAAACTCTTCCCTCTCCAAGGCCCCGGGAGGTGAGGAAGGGAGAGAGCATGAGGAAAGGGAAGACAAACTGTTCTCATACCCATTCTGCAAATTTCTGATGCTTCAGCCAAGTCTCTTTGGTCCCAAGTCTACAGAGTATTGAGTGGAAGAGGGTTGACTGTTCTTCAGGACATCAGAGATCATGTAAATATCCTATTTTGAGTCACTCAGCTCCAAACCCCACCTTCCTTGACTATCTAGGCTATTCAGGTTTAAAGCTGGGTTTCAATCTTCCCAGGTAACCAGAAAGGTGTAGCTTTCTGGTTATAAGTTAATATTGCCCCAAGGCTCAGGCTATAGTCCTGAGAAGGGCTGCTTCCCCAGGCAGATACTGTTGGGAAAGAGCTCATGTTTCTGGCATATGATCTTGTATATCTGTGATGGGCTGATAGCCTATCTTGGAGAGGCACAATCTTTGTAGTTTGACCCCATGGGATCCCAGTTTACTCCTTGGCTTGACTTCTTCCACTTGGCCTCAGTGGCTCACACCAAGAGTGATTCTGTTGTCTTTAGGGTCAGCAGTTTTGAAAGCCATAAACCCTCATGGTATCTCCACACAAGATATTGAGGTCTCAAGAGTATTCACACTTCCTGAGTGGGCCTGAAGGTGGGGGAAGGGGGAGGGTCTGTGCTTCCCTTCAGTGATTTAATGACAGGAGACCTGGTCTTCCAAGGCTTCCTTCATTCCTTCTTGACTCTAGACTCCTCAAAACAATCAGCAGATTTTTCAGTTTGCCATGCTCGTTTTCTTTGCTGTAGTGTTACGGACAAGGAAGCAGAAAGAAGGCGCTGTGGAGGACAAGGAATGAACTGATCGGATCTAATCGGGAAATTAGGCAGGATGAGCCATCCAGGACCCACCAGACTTAACAGTCTGTTTGGCTGAGTTTATAGAATAAAGTTGATGTTGATGGTGGCATAGGGTTTCCCAGCAAACCTCTCCCACCCCATGTAGAACTAAGTAGACCATTGATCTGATACAGAAAGGCAATTTAGAAATCTTAATGCCTATTTCCACACTCTCTAGATGATAGAATTTTCCCCAGTTGCTTTACCTCTGGGATACTCTGAGACCATCTGGTGGAGGGTAAGATAGGCTTTTCACCCAAGCAATACAACTCTTTTTGCCCTAAAATTGGTCAGATTTGGCATGGGGACAACACTATGTTTCCTGTAGTTTCTAGTGACCTCAGCTAATTCACATTAGCACATCAGATGTTTGCCCTCATACCTGCCCCTTCCAACATCATGCTTCCGTGTCCTGCCCAAAGTCTAGATACCAAGTTCTGGGTAGTTACAAAGTGTTTTTTCCCCATATCATCATAAAAAGGGGCTGCTGCCAGGTATTCTTAAGTAGTTAATTATGTTTTCTTTATCTGGGAGGCCCATCTAGCATCTCTGATATTGAATATGGCTATGTCTGGGATTTAAAAGCCTCATTGAGAGTAACCTCACTTTGTCAGGGTCTGTCTTTCTCTGGATTTTCTCTAGCTAAACTTTCTTTTCTCTCTCTAGCTCCTTCACTTTCTCCAGGTTTTTATAACCCCCTCAAGACAAACACATTATCTCTTAGTGCTCATATACCCAGCTGTAATTCAGCTGATTGGGACTGGTGAATTTACACAGCCCACTCTCACTTAAATCCAGTTCACTTGCATGTAATAGCATCATCTCCCTGATGACATGGTCCTCTTCCAGAAGGAAGGACAAACAAGTCAGCTGACATCATGTTGGGTTTTCTCAGAATAGACTTTAAGAAACTATCTAAAAATGAAAAGATTTACGGACTTCTGGGGATAGAGATGTTTGTAGAGCATCCTAGAAGCCCCTACAACACAGCTGAAATCTGGCCCCAGATAGTCTCAGCCAGAAAAGGTGTGATTGTGGCTCTAGCTCCATCTCTTTTCCTACTTCTGGGCACTTTCTGTCTGTCTTTCTCTCTGCCCTGTTCTTCTGCTCATCTCTCTGTCTTTCTTCTCCTCACTCCCTTCCCAAGCTCATCTTTTTTACCCCTTCTTCAAGGATTACATTTGGGCCTTGGTATGACCTTGAGGGTGGGCACAGTCATGCTTGATTCCCACAGTCTGCCCCAGACAAACTTTCTCAGCCTTCCACTATGTTCCTGCGTCCGAGCAAAGTGAACACCTTTAGTGCTTGGCGGAGCAGAAATGACAGTGTGCCCCGAGCCCCAACATTACCTAATTCCCTGGATTTGCTCTAACTTACTCCACGTGCTCTCCAGAGAGAAAGTCTTTAAGAACTGTATTAACTTCACCATATCAGCCATATTTTAAAAAATACTAATAGAGTTGCCCTTTCAATTTTAAGAGTGTTTGGCAAAAGTTTAATGGACATTCAGATGTCACCAGCCATGTCTGTATTGTCTTTAGGAAATACCCCTCAGAGCCCCACATATCACCAGACCCTTCCTCTGAGCTGGTGTCAGACTGCCCCCATCACTGGCAGACCAAGTGGAAAGTAGTGGCAGTGCCCTACTTTAAACTAAGAGATATTGTTTCCAAGTTCAGAGTCAGACAGTGTATGTCTGGATTAGAAAGACAGTCCATGTTAAAGACCCTCAGGGATTGAAGTCATACAAGGTTGGTTGTACCAGGAAACTGGCCTAAAAGTGTCCAGTTGCTCCCATTCTCTTTCTTTATCAGGTCGAATCTCTCTGGATTGGTTTGTGGTCCTGCCCTTTGACACATTCCTTTAACTGTGCCATCTTCCCTCCTAGCATCAGATTGTGGAACTAGTAAAACACAGGTTTAGTAGGTCAAAAAGACAAGGAGTAGTGATGAACATGAGCTACTTAACTGTGCTTAGTGCTGGGGAATGTAAAAAGGATAAACCATAATCCTCTCCTCAAAGGGTTTACAATCTAGTAAAAAGGTATAAGAATGCACATAGGTAAGCAATATGGATGGAAGATCACAAAATGATTGGAAATGGAATGGGGGAGCATCACTTTCAGCCAGAGAAACCAGAGAACACATCCCTTTTGATTTTGAGGGATGGGTAGGATTATCACTGAGAGATTTTAGGGGTATTTGCATGAGAAAAGGTCTAGAGTTGAGGAAATCCTCTGCTGTCAGCCGTACAGTTTGAAACATAGGGCACATGAAGTGATTCCCCTGAAACACAGCCTTGGTGCAGACAGAACTTGAGACAGAACTAAGTGGGTTCTCCCCCACCTGCCACCTATGGCACCCTTTTTTTCTGCCACAGTCTAAGGCCCATTGTAGGGGGTGAGACTTCTTGGTGTCCTACACTAAAAATGTAGCCAGATATCTCCCCAGCACCATCACCACCACCACCCAGCCTGGCTTCAACAACTTTTGTCCAAGGTCTTGAGCAGATAGATGGGGATCCCAAAGACTCCATTCCTGTGACCTGTTACCAGCCCTTTCCAGTGTGTCCAGCTTCACTGCAGAAAAACAGACAATAGTTTATCCAAACTGAAGGAGACTCACTACCCTGAATACTCTTGGGCCGGCTGAGAGCGGACCCCTTGTCAGCAGTCTCCACTTGAAACTTTAAACAATTAGAGAGATAAAGGTTTCATTCTGAACCTCCTCTCTTAAAGTGTGCAAATGTTAGCAGTTGGGGAAGGTTTAGAAGCTGGCACTCTTGGGGCTTGGTGGTGGGAGTGTCATGGGACACCTGCTTCCAACTTTCTACATGTGACTCCCTGGGCAGTTGGAAAGTCAGACTCCACCCCTGCTCCTGCCCTATTTTTACAACCTGAGCACAGACAGACTCCAAGATGTTAACCCTCTTGGTCAAGTTCTCCTGGAGTGATTCAGTGACTACTTCCCATGGTGTCCTCACTGTCTTGGAGCCTTCTATAATAAGCACCTCCAACTGAGTAGATGGGAGCCCCAGAAATTGGCCCCAAATAATAGGTCCTGGTGCAGTCTCCAAGAACAAGTTAGACCTCAAAAGGTCCAGTGTCCCTCTCCCACTTACTGGGTTTCATCCTCTTATCTATTGTCAGAACATGTCCCCAGACAAAACAGGCCTTTCCCTAACTTGATTCTAGCAAATGCATTTTAATTCTAATCCAATAGTTTAGATGGTTGTTGAAGCTGCTTATATTTGGCTCTGACCTAAAAGACCTACATCCAAAAAAACTAAAAGAAAATAGAGCTGAGATAAAAACAGTGACATCTCATCTCCTCCTGAGTGTTCATCCCTGAAAAGATGGCTCAGGCCCTGTTCCCTGAAAGCACCCAATCCTGAATGGGTCCATGGATGGTTGGGACAAGTAGGACTTGCCCTACTGAGAACAGAGAGAACAGAGCCTGTCACTAAACCACCGTGACTGGGGGCTCAGTGAGAGATGGTATGGCTCAGGCTCTCCTTACTGTGGGAGAGTGAGGGCCAATTAATCTGAGACTGAGTTTGAGACAGCAGGAGATAGGTGTGGAATGAGTGAGCGGAGCCAGGGTATTACTGGACAGGGTCCTCTAGGTATCAGTTGTCCTTTGGGGTAGATGGGGGAGTTAGGAGCTGGGCACTGACCACTGGCAGTCTTTCTTTTTCTCCTCATGGACACTGGATAGGCTCTCATTCCACCGTTGTTGCCTTTCTTGATCTTCTGCCCACATCCTTCCTGTGAGGAAGCAGAGTGCAGTAGGGATTTCTAGCCCCTACCTCCACAGGATATGCTTTTTGACTTTATGCAATTCCCTTCTCTTTTCTGGACCTCATTCTCCCACATGGAACAGAAAGGACTTGGCCTTGATCTCAAAAAGCCCCTTCCAGCTCAGATATTATCCCCTTTTCTGGTTCTATCCCCTTTTCCTCTTTCTCTCTCTCTCTCTCTCTCTCTCTCTCTCTCTCTCTCTCTGAGGGGAACTCCACAGAAACCACCTGAAAGAGGCCCCATTGGAAGTGGGAGCTGAAGGGAAGCTTAGGAGGGGGGGAGGGGAAGAACAACTTGAAATGCAGCCAATCTATAAGCCTTTGCCTAGGAGGTGGATCTTTCCCCCTAGAAAGCTATTTGGCTGCTGACCTTTGCCCAGTCACATGAGACAAAGATGGATTTGATTAGGAGGGACAGGGCCATCTTGGATCTTAGGAAGCAGCACTTGCTTCTGTGGCTCCCATAACCCCTACATGGCCAGGCCAGCCCAGCCCAGCCCAAGGGAGAAGCAGACTGGGCTAGAGATGTTTTTGGCCCTGGACGACAGCAGTGCTTGCCAGGTGCAGGGAGCTGCACCTTAGCCCAGTTACCTTCACTCTGCAGCAACTCTGGAGGGTGACTCAGATCGCCAGGGGGGTGCTGGAGGCAAAGCCAGCCAAACCACCCATTCTGCTGTGAGCTCCAACCCCCAAACAACTCCTCAGCAGACCACATTCTGGGTACCAATGAGATTCAGCTACCCCCAGAGGAGAGGGAGCTCAAGGTTACCTAGTCCAGGTTCCTTTTTCCAGGTTTTAGCTAAAAAGTCAAAGTCACGTGCACAAAGGCTCTCCATCTATCTGACCAACTGAGATTTAATAAGAAGAAATTGTTATCTCATGCTTATCTGAGTGGAGGGGCCTTTTTTAAAGCTCTCCACTCAGAGCCCTCAAAAGTCAGTGAAGGGTATAAAGCAGTTCTTCAGACCCCAGTCAGCAAGAAAAAGATGTCCTTCAGACTGGCGGCTGCCCTGCTGCTCCCAGCAGAGAGCAGGTTTCGAGAATTTGTGCTGCCATGGGAATGGGCTGGAAACAGAAGCCCTTCCAGGCAAGCTTAGCCTGGAAAGGGGACTGTGTGCCAGCCGATGGGGATGGCCCACAACACACCTGTCAGCTTCTACCAATCCTGGGTCCTGGATCTCAAGGTGCCAGGGGTGTGGGGGAAGCTCTGACGCCATCCACACTCCCAGAGGCCAGGGATGCGTATTTCTACTAGAAACAGACAGTGATCCGTTGCCCTGGAGGAGTGCCCAGGCTGCTGGGGGATGGGGCCGCTTAGGGCATAAACTCTTTAAGAAAGGGCGAAGGATGTGAGCTCATCCTTGTCTGATGGGGCCATGTGTGACTTTGGTGGGAATGTCTCAGGGTCAGGAGGTGCAAGCTGTCTCCTCCCTCCCCCGTCCCCCCCCCCCCCTTACTTTGGGCCTTTTTGCTTTGAGCTCTTTTGACCTGCTGGTTTACAGCCTGAGTGTCTCTCCCCCACAGGAGTATCCTGGCCTGACATGCACCGTCTGGCTGACCGCGTGCACCTGGAGGAGCTCACTCGCATTGGCATCCTGACGGGCAATGTGGACGACATGGCTAAGGTCCACCTGGGCGCTGTGTTCATGCCTCATGGACTCGGACACTTCCTGGGAATTGACGTGCATGATGTCGGTGGCTACCCCGAGGTCAGTGCTTGAAGCTCCTCAGATGGGCCCATCTAGCAGGACTCCTGCCCTGTGGTCGGTCACACCGTCCTGTCTCGGAGCCTGACGCTGATTCCATTGGCTCCATGGAGCCGGGGTGATGTCTCAGGAGCTAGGCCCAGCTCCATTAGGAGAGCTGGGGAAGAGGGACGTCTTCGTCTTCTCCAAAGTTTGTTCCTTTGTTCTCAGTTATCCAGAGGTGGTCACCCTGTTTGTGGAATCTCTAGCCCCTGCTTCTCGTTCTCATGCTGGCTGCTTAGGGGCTGTTTTACCTCCACTGCTTAGGCCCTCCCAGGGCAGGACGGCCAGCAAGAGGAGGAGAAATCCCCTGGCCCTTTTCTCCTTGGGAACAAACCTGGAAAACCCCTCACCTAGGAAGGAGTTTCTGGAGAATCCATGCGCTCCCTCGGCAGCAGAGCACAGGCACAGGCAGAGACTGGAAACCGTTGGTGTTTATAAAGCTCTTTTCATACGTGCTCTCACCTGACCCTCACAACATCTCTGTGAGGTAATGACTGCTGGTATTCTTCTTATACAGGTGAGGACATGGAGGCTCAGAGTGAGTAGGTGACCTGCCCATGATCACATGACTAGGATATATCAGAGACAGGATTCAAACCCAGGCCTCTGGTGTCTTGGTTCAGCATTCTGCCCACTGTCTCATGCTTCCTCTTTTTTGGTAGACCCCAAAGCCCCATTTGATGCTTCTGAGGTTAGCAGATGTTCAGACTCCCTCACTGGGAGATATTGGGAGAAATGCAAAACCACTTCAACCAAGGTGGCCATAGACGGCACATGTGGGGGTGCCTACAAGTACTGGTCCCCCCTGCCCCTGCCCCACAGCTAAGCTTGTTATGGTAGGCAGTGACCCCATGGTTCTGAAGCTGGCGGCCAGCCTGCCAAACGTGTGAGGATGCATCCTGCACAGCAGTCTGTGCCGAGGGAACTGTAATAGTCCCACACAGAACTGCATGCGTCTCAAAGGCCTTTCACATTCATCCTCTCCTCTGACCCTCACAATGATCCCATCAGACAGCTAGTACAGGAATTATTCCCATTTTACAAACAGGCGGTTAGAGCTCAGAGAAAATGAATGTGTCCAAGGATTTCAGGAGAGTTAGGGCTGCAGAGCAAACAGGGCCAAAGCCTGAGTCTGCTTCCACTGGACTGTGTCTGGCGTCCTGCCCAACTTGGGCCCCAAGTAGTTTCTTCTCTGCAGAGACAGGAAGCAAAGACAAGCTATTTCTTATTTGCCTCCTTCTTGAAAGCCTGGATGGTTCAAAACGTGCCGTCCTGCGTTAAGTGGCGACGTGTGTCCCTAAGGAATGGCACATGGCAGCGCTCTCTCTTCCTCCTGCATTTGGAATTTCTCAGCAGCCAGGCTCCTATTCTAAGTCCTCTTTTTCTAGCATATTGGTACCCCATAAAGTAAGGGTAGAGCCAGCTTCAAGAGGCCAACTCTTACTTTCTAGAGGGTTTTCTGAGGTCAAATCTTCTGGCCCTCATAAAAATAATAGCTCACTAAAAGGTTCACAAAATATTTGCCTCATATAACTCAGTGAGGAAGATAGGGAAACATGCCCATTATCCAGAATCCAGAAAGGCTTCAAATGCAGCCCTCTATGTTACATGGCCTTTGTGTCTGATGCCCCCTTCACCCATCTAGACAGCAGAAGTCTGAGCTTCTTGACCCCCCTCACCCCTTCCTGCTTTCCTCACCTCAGAGAGCAACGTCTGATGTTCTTGCCTTAACTCTTTATTGAGAAGCTTTTATTTGAACTGAAGTTGAGGAGGGGTGCATCAGTGTCATGGGCCTATTAGAGACCAGCATTATCAATACATGACTCCTCTGAAAAAGAAAAAAAAAATGGCTTTTAAGATAGTTCTTGGACAAGAAAGGATTGGCAAGCAAGGGCTGGCAGGACCAAGGAAGCCAGCAGGGGGCCCAGGGCCATTCTTTGTGCCTAGTGGTGGTGTGTGCTCTCAGGGACTCCTGAGTACATGAGCATGCCCTGCATACATTGGCCCTTTGAGCACTTATTTCACAATGCAAGTGATTGTGTAAACTGCTCACGCCTACCATGCCTTATTGTCTAATTAGCTAAGATGCACGGTCTTTGCCTTTTGGCTGCAGGATATTTTGAAAGCACCAAGAAAGATTTTTGGGGGAAAAAAATTGCTCAAGAAAAGCATTATTATTCAATTATTTTTTCCTCAAGTGTAAACAGTTAAATTTGGAGAAACAAAATGAGTTTTAATTTCCTAATTTCTGTCTATCATAAAGTATATTGTGTGCCAAATGTAGATGCTTCCAGACATTGTTAACTGAGATTCGTTATTCATTAGTCGCCAAAGCGACTTTTTCCAACATAGAAAATTGGCAGCAAAATGTTTTCATCTTTTCCAGTAAGCAGCCTTTGTGTGCTTGTAGCTTCTTTTCCTGTGATAGATAAACAGTGCAAGGAAAATGCAGTTTGGCCTATAAAAGTAATTTGTTTTATTTAAAACCTACAGATGGATTTGGATCTTCTCTTTGCTGTTGGCTTAAGGAAAGTTGTCACTTGGGGCAAACCCTATTAGTTGTGCACACAGTGCTGGCAGGGGAGCTCCTGGAGTCAAGGCCTTGATTTGAACCATGGGACATTAAAGCTAATAGACCCAGATGCCCAGTGCTGATGGCTAAGGTTATACAGCCTTCCCCAGCAGCGTAAGCCCGCAGGTCATTGGCCAGTGTGAAGTCACTGCCTTCATTAGCCAATACTCACAGCCATCACTCTCATCACCATCACTGGCTGGCCACTAAGATTGTCACTGCCCAATTTCTGATGAATATGGGGCTGGGGCCGATACACAGACAGTTGTGTCATTGGGCAAAGCAGAATTCACCTCAGGTAGCATTTCCCCCAGAATCTTACAATTAGAACTAGAAAGGACCTTATTAGCCAGATAGTCCTACTTCTCTCATTTTCCAGTTGTCGAGCAGAGGTCCAGAGAAGTTGAAAGAACAAAGAGTAAGTAGCAGAGCTGGGATTTGAACTGAAGGCCACTAGTCCAATGCCCACTCCTTCACCCTTCTTCTGTGGCTGAAGATGCTTCAGGCTGTCTCTTTATTTCCCTTTGTAGGAGGCGTATGTTGCAAGCCAAAGCACCAAAGGTAGAATAGACAAGACAGAAGGGAACTGTTAGCAGCCAAATGTCCTAAAAGGATTAGGAAATGCAGATTGAGGGAAAGGGTAACTCTCAGGTAAATCACTTGTGCATCCCCACCCCCTGTCCTTCACCTGACTTAGAAGTAGTGACATATTTCCATACCTCCTCAGGCTCAAGTTGCTGCATCAGAGGCACAAGACCAAGAGGAAGAACAATGGGTTTGTGGAGCAAGGGACCTGGGTTCTAGTACTGGTTTTGCCACTAACTCAAGACATGACCCTCTTCTCCAGGCCTCAGTTTCCCCATCTGTGGGATAACCGGGATAACCTGTCTGTAGGGGAAGCTTATTGGCTGTGTGACTCTGCACAAGTCACTTAACCCTATTTGCCTTGACTTCTTCATCTGTAAAGTGAGCTAGAGACCACTCTAGTATATTTGCCAAGAAAATTCCAAATGGGGTCATGAAGTCAGACACAACTGAAACAAGTTGTCTAAGAATAACTCTTTCAGGAACAGCTAGGTGGTGCAGTGGATAGAGCACCAGCCCTGAAGTCAGGAGGACCTGAGTTCAAATTTGTCCTTAAACACATCACTTCCTAACTGTGTGACCCTGGGCAAGTCACTTAACCTCAATTGCCTCAGCAAAAAACAAAACAAAACAAAACAAACAAAAAAGAACTCTTTCTTTCCTGTACTTGGGCAGTTGATTTTTCTCAATCTTAAGACTGTATATTTATGCCTCTTATGTTTCTTCTTCTTAGACTTGGTCCTTTGTTCTAAGCCTGGTAATATTCTGGCTCCAGATATTAGCAGTCTTTCTCTGCTCTCTCTCATTTGCAAATCTGATCAACCTGCTATGCTACCTTCCTTCCAGTCATTGAGGAAAAATGTGATTGAATAATATAAAATTAAAGATCGATCCCTGGGGCCCTCCAATAGAGACCTGGATCTTCATTGGCCACTGATTGACTCATTAGTGATTACTTGCACATAAAGCAAAGTATCTCTAGACATATTCCACAGCCCTGGGGGTTGCTCTGATTTAGGGTCTCATCACAACATGATTAGGGTATCGGGGGAATCTAGGGTGTTTTATGTTGTTTGCATTTTGGTCTCATCATTCAGTCTGCATCTGTCAGTGTATGCACAGGTATATGGGTCTAAATATGCAGGGCTGTGTCTTTCAGCATGGACGTGTGTGCACTGGCAAGTGCATTTGCCAAAAGTAGGCTCCAGCTGGGCCATGACAGTACCTTTCCTTCCCCCTGGAAGGCAGGCTGGAAACCTGGGGAGGTGGAGGGAGAGACACAGGAGACAAGATTCACAGGGCCGCTTTCCCACATTGTCTCATAGAAAGGAAAGGAATAGCCCTGAGAGGCCTCCCAAGCTGCCTTAAGAGCTTTTTTGGCTATGCTGGACTTCGGTAAACTGTTCCCCCAGCCAGGAGAGGGGCCCATCCTCAGGTTGGCTGAGGAAGAGGTCTGGAAGCCTGGCCCGGGGGCTGCTGGAAACCTCAGCTGAGATCTGGAGCCAAAGCCGGCACCATGTCTGCAGAACATGAGCAGTGTAACTGCTCCTTGGGCTACTTGGAAGGATGGGCACAGACACGGGGGATTAAGAGCATGGGGGGCAGGGCAGAAAGCAAGGTCTGGGGACACTCATGTCTTCCCTGGTCTGAGGGCAGAGTACACAGAGCGAAGTCAGGGACGACGTGGTCAGGAGGTCTTGGACACAAGTCGTTCGACAACCTTTGATCAAGGGCATTGTACGGAGCTCAGTGCCAAGGCCCCCCGAGTCCCACAGCG
This sequence comes from Myrmecobius fasciatus, assembly GCA_023553655.1. Taxonomy (NCBI): domain Eukaryota; kingdom Metazoa; phylum Chordata; class Mammalia; order Dasyuromorphia; family Myrmecobiidae; genus Myrmecobius; species Myrmecobius fasciatus. The sequence continues at coordinate 4,099 of JAJPUD010011453.1, read as the reverse complement.
GCTGGAGCAGGATGTGGTCCTCCACGAGGGACCTGTGTTGTGGCGAGCCCAGAGAGGAGCTCAGCAAGTCTGCAGCAAGGAGGGGGTCAGTGGGTCCTGGGGGAGAGAGGGAAATCGGAACCAGCACGTGGTTCTGCAAGGGCCCGGGTACAGCACGGATCGTCCTCCTCGCCCCGGCTGCACGTTGGGGTCTGGACTTCTTGGCCAGGGGAGCGGCTCCCTGGGGGCAGTCCTCCCCCAGCTTGTCTAGGACGGGGGGAGAGCAGCCAGCAGTCGACATTCTGGGGCAAGCCAGGATTCCCAGTCAGCCTTGTGAGACAAAAATAACAGGTGGGAAACCACTGGGGAATGATGAGTAAAGGCTGAACAAGCGTGCGAGCCACATCAGAGTCAGAGGAGATCGGAGGCGGCTCCTGAGCTCCGTGCTGGGGAAGGGGGAGGCCGCTCTGGGTCTGAGAAAGAACAGAGCCTCCCGCCAGGTGGGCCCCCGGCCTAGCTCCCCTACTCACACGGTGTAACTGTGGGCAGCTCACCGAGGGAGGCAGTGCTTTGTCCGCCATGGGTCCCAGCTCCTGCTCAGACGGGGAGAAAGGGCGGGAGGGGAGGGACCTCCGTCCCTTGTGGCTCTGGTGTCTGGTTGCTTCTGGGTCTTGATGCCTCTCCCACTCCCTCCACTGACCAGAGCCTCCTTCCTCTTCCTTCCCTCTTCTGCCAGGGTGTGGAGCGTATCGATGAGCCAGGCCTGAAGAGCCTGCGGACAGCCCGGACGCTGGAGCAGGGGATGGTGCTGACCGTGGAGCCAGGCATTTACTTCATTGACCATCTCCTAGACCAGGCCTTGGCCGACCCAGCACGGGCCTGCTTCATCAATAGCCACACCCTGCAGCGCTTCCGCGGCTTTGGGGGGGGTGAGTAGCCTTCTTTCTTGCAGGACTGCTTGCATTTACCTCACAGAGTTCTTAAGATTTTGCAAACCTTAAAGTACTATGTAATTATTATTAATGTATGCCACAATCTTAGCGTCTCAGTTGGAGAAAACTTCCGAGATGGTCACCTATTCTACCCAGACCTAACCAGCAATCCCCTCTATAGTATCTAGTCAGCCCCTGCTTGAAAAACCTCACCTCAGAGTGTCAGCAAGTCTGGGATTTTGGGTGTCTTAGCTCACCTGGCCTCTCCATCGTTTCTACCACCTGCTTTTGGTCCTGCCTTCTGGGTCTCAGCAGAGCAAGTCTTAATTGCCTTTCTACGTGAAATTTTTAAGAGGATCACCACATCCCCAGAGTCTTCTCATTTGCAGAATAAGCAAGACTATTGCTTTCAAGCAGTCCACATATGGTGTGGTCTACAGTCCTCAGGACACCAGGGGGAGAGGCTTGGCCATAACACTGAATAGTAGAGGCAAGTCAGAGAAGCTGAGGCAATGTCAGGCTCTTGTCCAGAGCCCAAAGGGCAGTGGCGGTGTCCCGACTTAGACACCCGAGGGGCAGTGCGTGGCCCTGGGTCCCTTGTGCTGGCTTGGGCCAGTGTGCATGTGACTAACAAATCTCCAGAACTTTGCCCTTCCCTGTTGAATCATTTGTGGCAGCTGTGGGATTGTTATCTCCCTGAACTGTCAGTTCAGAGAGATAACAAGTTTATCAGCTGGTTGGAGAGGTTGCTGAGGGGGAGCAGGGCTGACCATATTTGCAGGGAGAGAGGGAAGGAAGACTCAGTCTCAAGAGGGCACAAGTGCATTGCTCAGCCTGATGTGGACTGTCTACCATATTTCTCTCCATCACTAAATGCCCCTCAGGAAGTCCCTAGGACTCCCTCCAGAGTGTTCCGGGCCTGCTAGTTACTCTGGCCGTGGGGCTGGTTAGCACATGATGCCAATAAGTGGATGCATTCAGTCCCCATGTGAGCTGGTGAGCTTCACGCCTGGCCACAGAATGACCTGTCTGCCAGCAATCTCATAGACACGTGTCTTTGGTCACAAGGAAAACCAAGTGGGAAAAATGTGGATAGCCCAGGATAGCCCTTCCCTGCTGCTGAGAGCACACGTTCTGTTAACGGGGCCGAGGCATCCTCTGCATATAAAAACTGTCTCTCTGGGATGAGCATATGCTGTGGCCACGTCAGCAGCTGGTGAGTTCTAGACACCCGAGCAGCTCATGCTCAGCTCTTACAGGATAGCTTTAATTTTACTTTAATTTCACTTTTTAGGCTCTGATTTTCATGAAACAGAAAGCCAGATTCAGCCCTATTGCCAGGCCAGGATTGTTCTGGTCATACATGAGAAAAGAGTAGAAGGGTTAGTGCTATTTGTAAGCTTTGTGAGTTCCAGAATCAGGTTGGTCCCCTGTGAGGGGTTCAGGACAAAGAAGAAATTAGTTTGCCCTTTTTCTTTTTTCAGTTTTTAATAGTATCTTATTTTTTCAAATGCATGTAAAGATAGTTTTCAACATTAGTTTTTGTAAAACTTTCTTGTCCTTAATTTTTCTCCCTTTGGGCCTGCCCTTCTTCCAGGGAAGCTCCTCTTCCAGCCTGGAGCCTCTGGCATCACCAAGAAGTCAACCCCCAGGTTCAGGTCTCCTGATTTCTCTGTAGACGCTTAGGGAAGAAACACAGACTGAATCTTCTGGCCCTAGTGATAGACTGTTCCACCCTCCCCACCATTCCGCAGCATCCGGGGACCTGAGGACACAAAGTAGGGAGCTAGGAGTTGGCCCAGATGGACTAGCCTGGGGGACAGAGAGGTCTCCATAAGGTCCCTTAAGTTGTGGCTCTGATTCTGTGCAGAAACAAAGTGTCTCTCAGGGTTGAACTCTCCCACTGACCCCAAGAAAAGCCACAGACCCCATTATCAGAAAGGCACAGAAAGATGTGGCTGACTGATGGGGATCTCAGGCCAAGGGCATTCCAGAAGCCAGACCTACACTGGAGATATTAAAGCTCCATCTCATCTCTGGAAATCCCACAAGAAAACAGTCATCCCCATTCCTTGGGGGAAGTCCCAAGATGTATTCTATCTCTATTCCCCTTTACCCTTGTGGCTTTTAGAATAGCTGGCATTAGCATCGCACTTGAATGTTTGCAGAGTTTGCAGAAAGGATGCAGACATCCTTTACACAGGATGTCACCTCTTCCCCAGGTATTTGCTATCGTTACCCTGTGTTATAGAGGAGAAATCTAATGCTCAGAAAAGGTCCTTGCCCAGGGATATAACATTTGAGACACTGTTTGTGACAGAATTTGAAACATCAAGTCCAACAGTCTAACCATTATTCCATGCTGCTTGCATAATCAATCACTGTGTACCTTTGTGACCCAGGGTGCCTTCCCACTGTCCCTCCCAAGGGCCCCCACAGTCATCCCATTTGAGAGGGGCTCACACCAGCCCTCGAGGTAACAGGGTACCCTCCAAAAAAGGAAAATGCCTTGCCCTCTGCCCAGGCATCTTGGGCCACCCAGGACTGTAATGTGAGGACCACAGTAATGGGTACATATGTCTGCCTGTCCTAGGTTCGCATCGAAGAGGATGTGGTGGTGACTGCCACTGGTATGGAACTGTTGACTTGTGTGCCTCGAACTGTGGAAGAAATAGAAGCATGTATGGCTGACTCCAACAAGTCCTTTGATCCTTTTCCTCCCCGAAAGGAGTAGAGCTTGGAGGTTCCCAGCCCACTTCCTCTTCTGAAATGAGATAATCCATGGAGATCCACTGCCTCACATTTATGGCTTTTTACAAAATCAGCAGAGCAAATCATAATATTAAGTACCAATGCTTCATTACTAAAATACCGAGTTTTCTCTGAATGGCTAATCTACCCTTCCAAGAATGTAGTCCCAGTTCCTTGGGGATGGCAGATAGGGAATAAACGCTGATTTAAAAGAAATATACACAGCAACATTAGACAAATGTTTTAGTACATGCTGAGAAGACAGGATTGTTTTCTCAGGAAAGATACATTTCTGATTTTTTGTTTCTCAAAAATCAGCACTTTTTATTCAGTTTTCTTCAGTCTTTCCTGTTCCAGCCCAAATCTGCATTAAAACTTATTTCTTTAAAATTGCCTGGAGTTTGCTGTTCTTGATTTCTTCTCCTGATTTACTGTTT
>JAJPUD010011452.1:24181-54554 GCA_023553655.1 Myrmecobius fasciatus | reverse complement strand
ATATACTATTTTTATCTTTATATAATAAACTAAAGACCTCATACCTTATTCTCCTATGTGGCTCTCAGAATATTTCATAAGGAACACAAACCAAATTCAAATACTAAAACTTCTCTGTCTTGAGCTACTCAGGCACCTCAAACCAATTTATTTTAATAGTTCACGTTATACGGCAAGAACAATGTACTGATCAGGCAACCAAACCATACCCTTTTACACTCCCATATATGGAAGCTTAAATCTATGTAAACTTAGAATGACATGTCAAAAGTTGCAGCTATTAATGCCTGGTGTTTAGTGAGCTAATTAACTGTAAACCCTTAACCTTTCATATACTTTATTTGGTATTTCATGAGCTAAGAGTACCCTGCATGAACTTGTACTTTTCATTGTTTGGTGCTTGTTAAGGTTAGTGGATTCCAAATTACATGTTAGTGTAGGAGGCTAAGTAGCAACAAAGCCAAGATTTCTATTTAAATATTTTCAAATTAAGTTCAGGAGTCATGGGGTATTTTTTAAAAATTTATCTTTGGACCCTTGTTATCATTGTGTCCATTAATGACTGTGTGGCCAGTGATTTTATGTAGCCAATCAATTTAGCATTTCATTTCTACCATCTGGGTACATGCCATGCAGAAGCAAAATAAACTCACTGAAATCTACTCTCTGTCTTGAGTTTTCTTTCTGTAGATTCACTATGTGCTGAAGTGCTATATTTCATGGGCTGCTAATTGTCCCTTCAATATAAATATAGGATTACAAGTATATGGGAGAGATTCTGTGACATTCTGAATATCAATGGCCATGAGAGAAGAATATATTCAAAGTACTTTGCACCTTTTACAACGTTCGTGTGTATCCAGTTAGATTGGTTTAAGCATGATTCTAATAAGTTGATCTTTCTTGGTCACCAACAGCACCTAACTTTAACCATCATTCTCATATTTGTGAGAACCGGTGCCATTATTGATCCTGAGGAAGACCAAGTAGAAGAGTGGGGGTAGATGAGAATAATTCTAACACCACTCCAACATCAAAAAGGATCCTCTTGAAACAGTAGCATCGTCCTTTTATCAAAAGACAACATGCTTTTCTCTGTCCACTGGTAAATATTTAACAACTGAAAAAGGAAGGAAAGAAACAAGCAAGCAAAGAAAGGGAGGGGGAAAGGGAAAGATGGAAGGGAGAGAGAAATAAGGAAGGAAGGGAGAGAGAAAAAAGGAAGATACCTGACATACTCTAAAGTTTAATTTGCATTATTAACATTTTCTCGATGCTTTCTTAAATCTAGACAATCAACAGATCAATATATCAAGCCTAGATTTATAATATTTGCTACTGTCTCAGGTATATTCACAGTGAAAATTTAACAATCAGCTCTTGAACCCCTAAATTAACTCTAGCATCCCTGTATCCCTGTGATCACTAACCCTCTTATATATGGCTATTTATGTGTATGGTTAAGGGTTTCATTCATGGATCTAGTGAAAAATGAGGAATGGGGAAATTTCTACATATCATATAAGATTGCATCTTCATATAGGCTGGGAAAGACAAGAGAATTTAGAGAGTAATGAAAGTCTGGGGATAGATTCCTGAAACCCAAGTCCCCTGTCCTTTAGAGAAAAGACCAGCAAGTAGACAACTGGTTTTGATTTAAAGGGAATTCGAGTTGTTCAACCAAGCATGCAGATGCTTACTTTACCTTGGGGTTAGCCACAGATACTTGCTTCCCAAAGTTCAGATCTCATCCCTGCAATGTGAGATGGAAAAAAAAAAAAGATTTTAAATATGTTCCCTTTGGTCAGTGCCAAGAATAAGTCATTGCTTAAACTGTGGTAACTTGTCTTTTTACCTGAATTTGTGGTCCAGGATGCTAGTAACCACAAACCATATTACCTCTAGCTTACTTAAACAATAGAGTTTTTACCAAGACTTGATTGATATTAACATTATCTACCTTCTTTCAGTATACACTGCCTCATTGGGTCCAATGAGAACTATTTCTTCTTTTGACCAGAAGACCATTATATCCTTTATTCTTAAAGCCAGCCTCTGCCCTTCTTCAGGCAATTCTGATATATTTGAAATTTTGTATGCTTCACTTCTATTCTTTTCCCCTCATGCCCTGTCCTCACTAATCAAAACTAGAATTTCAGAAAAGGGGAATAGATATTAGTCCTTTATAACTTAATGTAAAGAGGATAATGTGTTCTCTGAGATGTTTTAAGTCACCATCTTCCCTTCTTTGCAGGAGGATTGTGGATGTGGAATATTGTAGATATTGTCATATTTTATTGGTATGTTGATTGGATCTGCTGAATTACTTTTTTCCCTATTAAAAGTTTTTTACAAGATATGTCTTGCTGAGCAGAGGAAGAAAGGATATATTTGGAAATGAAGGTGATATTAAAGTAAAAGATAATTCCTCCAAAGTTTTTTTTAATAAAGCTTTAAAAAAACACTAAAGTTGAGTCACTACCAGATAAGGTATTGTACAGAGATTGCTGACAGATAATATGGTAGCTGCTAATATTATTTCCATCTTAGAGATGGAGAAACTAAGACTGGCTAAGTGATTTGGACCCAGTCATACAGCTTTTAAGTGTGTGAGATGAGATTTGTTCCTAGGTTTTCCTGACCACAAGTTCAGCCCTATATACCAAATATCACACTACTTCTGGAAAAAGTACTTGAAGTCAGAAAGGCCTGCGTTCAAATTCTGCCTCAGATATTTTTGAGTTGTGTGACACTAAACTGTTATGGGTATCAGATGAGATAAAAATAAAATATTTAGCAAACTTTTGAGAGCTATATAAGTATCATTATTATTATATAACTTTTTATATAATTTAAAGTTATTATATAACTTAAGAACTTGAATCGGTTCTTAAGATGATAGATTCAGAGTTAGAAAGAACCTTCTACGGCATCAGAACTAACCCCTTATTTTTCAGATGAAGAAAAGATTTTGAAAGTAATCTAAGTTTAAGTGGCTAGTAAAGTGTCATATTGAATTCTGGCAAATTCATAGGAAAAAAAAAAGGTCCAGTTTTTGTCAAGATGAGTGGAAGTTCATCAGTCCCTTCCTACCCCTTAATTCTATATCTCTCTATCAGTTCTTTCTCTGGAAGTAGATAGTTTCTCTTCATATATCTTTTATTTTTAACTTGTGTTTTTATAATAATCAAAATGACCTAGTTATTCTTAAAACAATATTGCTGTTGGGGGCAGCTAGGTGGTACAGTGGATAGAGCATCAGTCCTGAAGTCAGGAGGACCTGAGTTCAAATGTGACCTCAGACACTTAATACTTTTTAGTTATATGACTTTGGGCAAGTCACTTAACCCCAATTGCTTTGGGGAAAAAACAAACAAACAAACAATATTGCTGTTATGTATACAATGTTTTCTTGGTTCTACTCACCTCATTCGTCATCAATTTCATGCAAGTTTTTCCATTCTTTCTAAGGTCACTGAACTCATCATTTCTTTTCAGCAAACACACATTCAAACAGTCACAAGTCTTTGGTTTAATTCAATAACACATCACATTATTGGTCCCAATTTCAAACTATCTACTGTACCACATTGCCTTTCAAGATCCAAGTTCATGTTGTCCTCAGGAAACTAAATGTTTTGGAGACAATGCTAAATCTAGGAATTCTCCTTTCTTACAGCAATGATTGATCACTCCAATTCCGTAGATACAGAGAATTTCTTTTCATTTTGCAACTTGTGTTCCTCTGATAAGCCACATTTGGATAATGTCACTAAGCATTATGAACTGACATTTAAGGCAAAGAATTAGTACATCACCCAGCAATCCAAACTTTTCAAAGTTGTGGATAGAACCCAGGTCAATTGTATAGTCACCAGTGCCATTATGTGTTAAATTTCTACTACAACTTACCAGGTTTTCTCTCTGTTTCTTTCTGTCTAGCTGTCTCTCTTCTTCCCTTTTCTTTCTTCCCCCCTCTTTCTCAATACCCCTTCTTTTCTTTCTCCCTCCTTTTTTTCTCCTTTTCTCTTCAAATCTCTCTCCCTTCTCACTGTGCAGATTTGTATAGTAATGTTAGAGAACGGGGAGGAGTATTTTTTTTTTTCAGAAAGACCTTTATGTGCAGATTGCAATATTGTCTCATTGCCATCTTCAATGAATGAAATGAGTGACTGGTTCAACTAGCACTCTGTGAAGGTCAGTTTACTAAATAATAATCTTATATTGCTCATTTCCCTCAGATTGAGATAGATTGTTGATGCTGTATTCTGGAATCACTGCTATCCAATATGTCTTCTACAGCTCCCTCTGAATTTAGGGTAATGTCAATAGGAGATAGAAAATATCAGGTGCTAAAGGAGGGTCAAATTTAAACTTAAGAAAAACAAGTTAACTTTAAATTAGGTAAGACAAAGTGAGCAAATAGGACAGTTTTATTGTGAAGAGAATCCCCCAATCTTTTCCTGATCTTTGCTAGGTGAGAAAAGTTCTCAGAAAATCTTCCTTACCTCTAGTGCTGCCACCAGTAAAATCATTATGGTATTGCACCAGAAAGAGAAAAAAAAAAAATGAAGAAACAAAAAAAGACTGCTGACTGAATTTTGCTCTTACCTAGTTAGCCCAGAAAGCAAGGATGCCTAGGAAAGAGGATCCTTTCTAAGGGGATAGAGATGAAAGTCATATATTGAACTCTGGCAAATTTACAGCAAACAAAAAAAATGAAAAGGAACAGTCTTTGTCAAGATGAGTGGAAGATCATCAGTTTCCTTCTTACCTCTTAATTCTATACCTCTCTTTATTGGTTCTTTCCCTAGAAATAGATAATCTTTCTTCATATATTCTTTATTTGTAACTTATTTATAATAGTCAAAATGATTTAGTCATTCAAAATCATTCTTAAAACATTGCTGTTGTTATATACAATGTTTTTTCATCAATTTCATGCAAGTCTTTCCATGTCTTTTTAAGATCATTGAACTCATCACTTCTTTTCAGCAAATACACATTCAGTCATAACTCTTGTTTAATTCAGTGACACATCAAGAAAACACATTTACAGTGACCAGTTCTGAAATTTGATGGCTCCCAAACTCCTAATTTGAGTTTATCTACAATTTCTCTCAGTAACCCATTCCTCTGTGCTTTATCATCCAAAACACACAATTTGAAGTGCCCAAGGGCAGAGCAGCTCCCATGATGGCTTGTTTGTGTCTTTGCCTTTCTGGGAATCTGTTTTTAGAGCATTATCCTTTCCTCCTTAATTCAAGATTTGCCCATTAGAACCATTAGCAAGGCAACTGGTTCCCTGGAAAATGTATGCAGAATATACTTTTAATTTAATCTGCATTTACATTTCCTCCATACTTTAAGTCTAGACAGTCAACAAAACAATAAATTAAATCCTGATTTGTAGCATTCTCAAGATATAAATGGCCTCACTGAAAATTTAGCAGTTATTCTCACAGGAGGTCATAGGAGCTGATTCTTGTAGACTCTTGCAATAGACTCCCAATTTTGAGTTCTCCACACTTGAAGATCTATGCCTTTGGACAATACAGTTTGTTGAGAGGACTAAAGAGGAAAACTACCTCTGCCCATAGTTGGCTTTATAGACTTATCATACATCAAATACATAGGACCCCACAGATGTGACCATGAAGGTCACTGTTCTCTCCATGAGGCTACTTACAAAGCACAAGAACAAAATAAAGAAATGTATTTATGCTTATATGCATGCATGTGTGCTGATAAAATATTTAACTAATAAACAAAAATATCCTATAGATATAGTAACAGCTTGATGTAGTATAGAGAGAGTTAACCTTGGAGTCAGATAAATCATATCTTGCCATTTACACATACTGGCCGTGTGGAACTTAGGCAAGTCATTTAACTCCTTGATTAGTAAGGCAACTAAACTTCTGAGTTTCAGAGTTGTTTCTAGTCCTCATAGGTAGAAGGACTTTCCTCACTAGAAATTCCCTCTCCTACTAAAAACACTCATTCAAATCACAGATTTAAAAAATGCTATATAATAAATGGGAATGAATGCTTGAAACCCTTACATAAGAATATGCTCTAATACTCACATTAATCACATTTGTTCATAACTCAGGATGAATTATTTGAGCTGTAATGGGCATATAGCATCTCAATTGATGTGATCTCTATAGATGACTTCTTGTGCTTCAGTCATTTCAGTTATGTCTGACTCTTCATGACTTCATTTGGGGTTTTCTTGGCAAAGGTACTGGAATGCTTCTTCAGCTCACTTTACAGATGAGGAAACTGAGGCAAATAGGGTGAAGTGACTTGTTCAGGGTCACCCAACTAGTAAGTGTTTGAGGCTGGATTTGAACTCAGGATCTTCCTGACTTCAGGCCCACCATTTTGTGCACTGGGGCGCCCCTTATGTACCCTCTACTCTTAATTTTGCTCTTACCTAGTTAGCCCAGAAAGCAAGGATGCCGAGGAAATAGGATTCTTTCTATGGGAATAGAGATGAAAGTCATATATTGAACTCTTGCAAATTTACAGCAAACAAAAAAGTGAGAAGGAACACTCTTTGTCAAGATGAGTGGAAGGTCATCAGTTTCCTTCTTACCTCTTAATTCTATACCTCTCTTTATTAGTTCTTTCCCTAGAAGTAGATAGTCTTTCTTCATATATTCTTTATTTTTAACTTGTATATTTATAATAACCATGATTCTACCTTTAATTCCTAATGCTAAACTCAATATAACTGACCTATTAAAAGGAAATAAGACAAATTAGTATCATAAATTGAAAGGGATTTCAGAAGTCATCCACTTCAACCCTCTCATTTTGTACTTGTGGTTACTGGGGCCCTTAGAGGTTGTGACTTGCCCAAGGTGAGGCAATGAATCATAATAGAATAGAATAGAATAATAGAAATATAATAGAATAATAGAACATCATTTATTTGGAGACAAAAGACCTGTGTCAAAGTTCCAGCTTTATATTTATCTACTGTACAACCTTAAACTAATCACATAACATCTGTAAACATCAATGTCCTCATCTACAAAATGGGGGAATGATTTTAGTTACCACCTATTTCAGAGAGTTAATATAAGGAGAGTATTTTGTAATTTATAAAATAATATTTAAATGTGAACTGTTATTATCATAGTATCATTAAAAAAACTTATCTAAGAATCATAACTTAGTTTTTTAAAAACTTGATAAAATTAGATATTTCTCTCTAACTTCATGCAATACACTACTGTTCAGTAAAATCAAACTAATTCAATGATCTAAATAGATTTCTTTAAAAATAAGAAATTAGGAGGAAAGTGATTTTATATTTGTCTTAATTATGAGGAGGATAAAAATGTTAATTACTCAATAAAGTAATGATCATTATTTTGAAAACTGCATCAGTTGGAGGCAAAGAAAAAATGAATTTTGCAGGACAAAAAGCAACACCTCTGAAATAAAAACAGAGAAGACAGATTGGGAAAAGTAAGTAGAATAAATCTATCAAATAAACTATTGCCATTCAGAATTTGCAACCCATGCATATGTACTAGAAGATAAATATACATTCACCAATGGAGAAATAATAATATCTACCATTTGTATGCCAAATATTTACTTATATATGAAGAATTACATAAAAAACCATTCAGCTACCTAGTCAGAGGTAAAGCACATTGAAACATCTTTTAATACCACCTTATATCCACTAAACTGAACCAAAAAAATACTAATCATATTAGTATGATATTAGTATCATATTAGTATGATATTCAATCATAATGAGGCAGTAAGGCAAGAGGTACCTGTTAAATTGTTATTGAGACAATAAATCAGTGAAAAATTTTGGACAACAACCTGGCAAATTAAGGTCGCAAAACTGATCATACTCTTTGATGTCACATTGTCATTGGTTGGCCTTTTATTTGAAGATATCATTAAAAGGGTAAATGGAGCTATCTTTTAAAAAAATTCAGTGACTTTATTTTAATAAAAACTAGAAATGGGCTCTATGTCCAAAGTGGTGGAATATGACTAAATAAAGTAGGAGAGATTAATGTAGTATGAGTCAAGTTGCCATAGTAGATAGAAAGAAGGCCTTGGATTCAGGAAGTCATTGGATTCAATTTCTTGCTTTGACATGTAATGGCTGTTTCACTCTCAGAACGTCCCTTAACCTTTGTTTCTTAAAATGGTTTTGATAATAGCATGTACTTCCCAGGGATGTTGTGAGGATGAAATAAAATATTAATTGTTAAAGGCTTTACAGTGTCCATCATAGAGTTAATGCTATGTGAAAGAAATAAAAAGTGAAATTGGCAGGTTAAGAATTGCATATCCCTTCAACAATTTTCAGATGATGAAATTAAAACTATTTCTAGTTATATGAAAAGGTGCTCCAAATCACTGTTGATCAGAGAAATGCAAATTAAGACAACTCTGAGATACCACTATACACCTGTCAGATTGGCTAAGATGACAGGAAAAGATAACGATGAATGTTGGAGGGGATGTGGGAAAACTGGGACACTGATACATTGTTGGTGGAACTGTGAACGGATCCAACCATTCTGGAGAGCAATTTGGAACTATGCTCAAAAAGTTATCAAACTGTGCATACCCTTTGACCCAGCAGTGTTTCTATTGGGCCTATATCCCAAAGAGATCTTAAAGGAAGGAAAGGAACCCACAGGTGCAAAAATGTTTGTGGCAGCCCTTTTTGTAGTGGCTAGAAACTGGAAACTGAAGGGATGCCCATCAATTGGAGAATGGCTGAATAAGTTATGGTATATGAATGTTATGGAATATTATTGTTCTATAAGAAACGACCAGCAGGATGATTTCAGAGAGGCCTGGAGAGACTTGCATGAGCTGATGCTGAGCGAAATGAGCAGAACCAGGAGATCATTATACATGGCAACAACAAGACTATATGATGATCAATTCTGAAGGATGTAATTCTCTTCAACAATGAAATGTTTCAAACCAGTTCCAATTGTTCAGTGAAGAAAGCCATATAAACCCAGAGAGAGGGATATGAATGTGTACCACAACATAACATTTTCATGCTCTCTATTGATGTTTGCTTGCATTATGTTTCCCTTCTCAGATTTTGTTCTTGTAGATCCAATTTTTCTTGCACAGCAAGATAACTGTAAAAATATGTATACACATATTCGATTTGTCAAGTATTTTGACATAATTAAAATGTAGTAGATTTCCTGCCATCTAGAGGAGGGGTGGCGGCTAGGGGGGAAAAATTTGTTACAGAAAGCTTTGCAAGGGTCATTGTTGAAAAATTAACCATACATATGTTTTGCAAATAAAAAGGTTTAATAAAATGGAAAAAAAATTGCATATCCTTTTGTTACTTTAAAAAAAATTTTGAAAGAGGAAAGGACAAATGCATGGGAATTTTTGTTTCATTTTATTTTGATAAAATGTTAAAATGTTTTGTTCTTTTGCTTTGTCAAAATATAATCTATACATTGAAATTCTAGTTGTAATATTTATCTTATATTTAGTTCAATTATTTTTATTGGTCATTTCTTTATTACCTTTTGATTATAATTACCATAAATATATATCTTCTTGTAGTCTGATAGCAAGGCTCTACCAAAATGCCTATATGCAGATTTCTAAACCAAAAGTATTCCTAATCCAAATGGAGTAACTTCTCCACTATCTGCTTACACTACCTGGGATGAGCCAGTGCCAGTGCCATTGACTTGACTCATGACATGTGCCATGTCCTTTCAACAGTTATCCCAATACACTCAACAACTTTTGTGACTAATTGTTCCTTGTTTATTCCAGAGATCTGAAACTGGATAATGTATTGTTGGACCACGAGGGTCATTGTAAATTGGCCGACTTTGGAATGTGCAAGGAGGGGATCTGTGAAGGCATCACCACTGCAACATTCTGCGGCACACCTGACTACATTGCCCCAGAGGTGAGCCAGTCTCACAAGTTACAGGTTCAAGAGATTACATGCAACAATTCTGTGGTTAGAAGTCAAAGGCCTCAGACTAATTCAGGTTGATGGCACATGGACTAGGGAGGGTTGAATCAATGACACTCTAAAGCAAATTCATTTTATGGAGAAAGGGCAGGCTCCATGGTAACCTGATCCAAACTGAAAACAAAAGATCATTGCACAAGCTATAGAGTACCTAAAAAGTAAAAAAAAAAAAAAAAAAAAAATAGGATTACCACTGTTTCCTCCTTTACTCTCTTTGCCTTTTTCCTATGTTTCCTTTTCTATTTATCGCTTTCTCATCTTCTCCAAATGTCCCAATTGTTCTTTAGCAGAACTGAAAGAATCCCTTGTAGTCAGTCAATTGGCAAGCATTTATTAAGCACCTACTATATTCCAGGCATTGTGCTATTGCTGGGGTTAGAAAATACAAAAAAAAAAAAAAAACATTTCCTAGTTTCAAGAGGTTCAAAATCTTTTTTTAATTAAAAATTTTTATTTTTATTTACAAATTCTCTCCCTACCTCTATCCTCTCCTCAACTCATGTAGAAGGCAAGATATAGAATACCCAATATTGAAGTCATGGAAAACATTTCCATGTTTTTTTCCATGTTTCATGAAGAAAAAAGGGAAGGAAGGAAGGAATAGAAGAAAATAATGTTTGAATATGTACTCAGAATTCATAGTTCCCTCTTTGAAGGTGATAGTATTATTTTCATGAGTCTTTTGGAATTGTTGTGAATCATTGTATGGATCAAAGTAGCTAAATCTTTTACAGCTTTGATTATCGTTAAAATAGTGTTTATTATTGTATACAATGTTCTTCGAGTTGTGCTCTCTGTAATTTGCATCAGTTCTTATAAGTCTTCCCAGATTTTTCTAAAATCACACCCCTCATCATTTCTTACAGTATAATAGTATTCCATCACGACCACATGCCACAATTTGTTTAACCATTCTCCAAATGTTGGGAGGGGTTTACAGTCTATAGGAAAGACAACAAAGATATATAAAAAGAGATAGGAGATGAAACTGTGAATTCACTGTTACAAGGAACTCCATGGTGAGGAAATTCCTTCTACCAATAAAGATCAATAGTTTCCCTGCAACTTATCATCTTAAAGTTTCCTAGAGTAGAGGTGACCTGAAAAACAATTAAGTGCAAAAAGGACCTGTTTCTTTTTTCTTTTCTTTTCTTTTTTTTTTTGGGGGGGGGGCATCACTGGCCTAGACCACTAATCAATTGTGGGTAATGGAGAGATCTGGAATGTGATCATCCAGGTGTGTGTCTGAGGTCAAATGGGGAGTAGGTAATGGGATTTAAGGAGACTAATGAAAGAATAGGGAGTTTAAGGAATTGTCCATTTGCATGTTGAAGTACAAAGATGGTGAAGTACAAAAATTTGGTGGCACAGTAGATAAAACATCAGGCTGGAGTCAAGAAGATCTGAGTTCAAATCCAACCTCAGACACCTCCTAGCTATGTGAACTTCTTTGCTTCAGTTTGCTCATCTGTAAATGAGCTAGAAAAGGAAACCACTCAAGAATCTTTGCCAAGAAAACTCCAAATGGGATCTCTGAAGAGTTGGGCATGACTAAACAACAATAATAAAAAATATTGAGTCAGGAGAGGAGTTAAGGTGCAGTGGAAGATAGTGAGCTAGGTACTAAACTTTTTGATAAAGGATGGAGAATAACCCAGGGGCTGTTCAATAAAAAACAAAATCTTGGTCTAAGTTGGGTAGGAAATTTGGGGACCATGGTTTGCTCCCCACGCCCGCTTTCAGATTCTTCTTTTTACTGCCATGACTCAGCAGCCTCTCTTTCTTTGAAGTTCATTCAATTAAAATTTCTCACCCAGTTCAAATCATGGTAGTTGTTACATAAGAGCCCCTAGGTGATCCTCCCTCCCAGAGATACACTGTCATTATTTGAAAGCCAGGATTCTGTGAGGGTATAATAACTTCAGGAGCCTTCCCATCCCACTGAATGAAGAAGCCCCAAGGTAGCTTAAGTCATTCTGTCAAAATAAAACCAGTAATAAGAGCTATAAACTTTTGGAAAGAAGTCTGAATAGCAAGCATCCACTGGTAGTCTTTTTTGTACTTCCCCTCCTCTGCCAACTCTCTTCTCTAGCTTCAATTATCATCATTCCTTAGATTCATGTTCCTTGCTCCATCCCATCAATGCTTATTCCTGCTCAACTAAGATAAGAGCTCTATAAAAATCCCCACAGACTTGTCTAATTTGGAGCACCTAATTCCACTTGTTGTCCCAGAGAACCTGTTCCCATCAACATCGCCGACTGCTTTTTTTTTTATTATATGTTCCCTAAATAAATCTGACATACTGTACTCTCTTTTATGTTCTGTGTTTCCTTGTACTGGACAATTGGTAACCTTTAAAAAGTCTTTAAATAAAAGCCTATGTAGATACAAAGAATGTGAGAGAAAGGTCTGGACCTTAAAGGTAAGTTTGTTCTCTGTATAATGATGAGACAGAGAACTGCCGGGCAGGGCCTCAGTCTGAATCATCATCTGGCTGCTCTTCTTTGTATTGACATTTTTGAAAAGCCTTTTGTGTTTATAACTAGTGGCCTTTATGTCAAATAGCTGACTTGAGTCTATAAATATTTGATTAGGATTGCATGAGCAGATTCTTCTGAGGCATCCACAGGGAAATATTTAACAGTAGAGCTTAAGCGGGAACTTATAAGAAACTAGTTCATTTTAATGTGATGTTTCCTAATTTAGATATAGAAAACTGGACAGATAACCAGGTGACCTGAGATCTAGTTCTGTCTGCCACCAACTGGAGTAGCAACCTTCAATGGTCTTAGGAGTTGGACTGATTGATTGGATAGATAGATGAATGGATAAATGAACGAATGAATGAATAAATGAAAAAAAAAAGCCTTGTATATAATATTGTGGTAAGCACTGGTGATACACATAGAAAAATGGGATTGTCCTTGAGGCCACGGAGTTTTATTCTAATAAGAGGAGACAGTGCATGTAAGGGAGTGGTATCTAGGGGGAAAGGTTTGGGTCTGGGGAATCCTAGGGACAGTAAATAAATCCATAGGGCAGTCAGTTGCCATGTTCTTTCCAAGAGTAAGATAAAAAGGGGGGGATATAGGAGATAAATTTATACATAGCAGCAAGACATATAGTTAAGATACCCAGGATGGTTATACATGGTGAGTTGGTACTCACTTGCTAGTTAGAACATCTCACCCTCAGAGTTCAAAGGTAAATGAGTCAATAGGTAGACTTGGGGAGGTGATGATTATTTTTAGGAACCTAGTATGGAAAGTGCTACTTTCAGTGAGGAGAAAAAAAGGCAGTGTTTTGATGATCTCTTTGGATTTAAGATTTTACTCATTAACTAAAAATTTAAAACCTATCTTAATCATAACACTTCATTTGGTCTACAGATTCTGCAGGAGATGCTCTATGGTCCTGCTGTGGATTGGTGGGCAATGGGAGTGCTGCTATATGAGATGCTGTGTGGCCATGCTCCCTTCGAAGCTGAAAATGAAGATGATCTTTTTGAAGCTATATTGAATGATGAAGTTGTTTACCCTACATGGCTCCATGAGGATGCCACGGGAATCTTAAAAGCTGTAAGTTTTATTCTTTTCAACATTATTTGACTAACTTTACCAACTTAATGGATCTTTCACATGTAGTTTTTCTCTATTTCTCAGTAGAAACTCTAGGATTCTTTTTTTTTGGGGGGGGGTTCCTTATTTGGCTCAAAGGGATTAAAAGGCCATCAGAGAGTTATAGATAAAGGTTATTTTCTTTCTCTAAAATATCTTTTTCTTGGCTACAAAAAGTAGCAGTAGTTGCCTCAGATTTGCTTACAGGTTTCCAAACACCCAAAATGTTTCTTCTGTTTGTAGCTTTTCTTTCTTTTTTTTTCTTTGTGTAGATTTTTCTTTGCAGAGTGGAAATGAAAGATGAATTTATAATAGCTCTTCCCATTTGTGGATAGTGTTAGTTGTCTCAATACCATGATTCTGTAGGTTATTTTTTATGAGATTAGTTTTACTACTGTCATTCATGAACCTGCTACTGGTATTCTTCAGATTATTAATCAACCAGCAAGATTCCATTATCATTTATTAAGGAGATTCACCAGGAAGTAAATAAGTTAATAAGGGGTATACTTTGTGCTTGTATAGACAAGGTTGGGGAGGGGGATGGACTCAAAATTCAATGAAAGTGAGACACACCTATAAAGAATAAGTATGCAAAAGGTAGTCCCCTCCCCCCCACCCTGGAAATTCTTTTTTTTTTTTTTTCCTTCATAAAGTTCTCCAAACTTTTGGATGGATCATCTGCTGTTGAGACAGATCACTCCACTGATCTTGATTATCTCTGTTCCCCCTTCTTGTTCTATGGGAACAGAAATATGCCAGCTGTAGCTCTTCTGATCCAATGGCTCATTACCAAGATCAGCTTCTGCTGGAATCAGTCCCTTTGATTGTGCCCTGGATCTTGGAATTTCCATAAGACCACTGCCTGAGCACTTCCCTCTCAAGGTTGCTGTTAGTCACTTGCTGATTCCTCTAACTGATGCTATTTCCAATGCACTCTGAAACTGACTTTTGCCATTGGAACCTCTGATGAAACTTCTGGCTCTCCTGCATTAGTAAGATCACTGTCTGCACCCATCTACTTCAGAATATTTGTGTGCCTAATTTTAGGAAAGAATAAACACAAGAATGTCAGAGGTGGCCTATTCTTGAAGCTATCATTAGTCCCATGGAGTGTTTGTAGATGGGGGATTTGGGGAGAATTGAGCACCTGCCCTTCCCCTCACCTGATTCTCAGACTAGCTTAAAGCAGTTCTATATCCTTGTAGTCATTAAGGAAAGAGAGCACCTTTTGTATACTCTCTATGTAATGCTTCATTAGTTCCAAGTGCTCACCTGTTTTGGTTTTGATTTCTCTCCTTTTTCTCTAGCTATTTTCGCTATAACCTCCTAACTATTCACATCAGATCCCATGTCCTGAAGGAACTTCTACCCTTGGGTCTCAATCTTCTGAATAGCGACATCTTAAATCACATTACTATTTCAATAATCCAAAACTCTAGCTGATTTAAAAGTTCCCTTTTTCAACACCAACATTTTCCCCATAAAGCATGAAATACTCTGCTCTCTGAAGAATCAAAATCGCAAGTAGCTTAAAGGACAATGAAGGGAGACAAAGTAAATCTAAATATCCATGATGACTTGCATGCAGTAGATTTGCTGCCATGCTTTGATACATTATTATTCTCTCATCTTGCTAAATGGACTGACATATTAGGGTCTGAAATATAATATTGAAAGTTACCATTTTCTATCATGGCACTGTCTTCAAGTTAAACATCCCTAGTGTTTTCAATCATTCCTTATAAGGCATAGAGTGGGATCTGAGCCAGGTGATAAGAGCTGACTTTCAGGAAAGCATATTTATGCAACATTTGTGGTCTGGGAACATTCAAAGTGGGTGGGTTGGGACTGTGCTATTAGTCATTCCAAACTTTAATAATCATATCCCATGAAGTTTTTTGTTGTCCTATAAAGAAATTTACTGATGCAGTTTGTATGAGGTTAACGTTGGTCACCAAATCTGTGATAACATATCTTGAACAAACGGAACACTTGATTATCAGTTCCTGAGTCCAGTATCCCAGAATCTGGCTTTGGGTAATTAACAGGACACTGTGACCTCCTTTCCAAATCTCTCAGCAATATTGTTATTAATAATAATAATAACAGCAATGTTAGTCATTCACAGTACCATTTTTAAACATTATAAACATGTAATCCAATTAATTAATGTAGTAAATTTTAATGAAAGAAATTATTACACCAGAATTTAACTTTTTAGACTATTATGCTAATTTATTCAATCAACAAATATTAAATTCACATGTGTGTGTCACTGTTCTAGGTACTTTAAGGAACACAGAAGTATTAAGTATGTTACCTGCCATCAAAAAACAATGTAAATATCTGTTTTCTTATCACCTATAGACCTTTAGGGTTAGAAAAGATTTTCAAGAGTTTATCTAGTCCAGAGGTGTCAAACTCAGGACCCTTGGTTGCAGAACTCCAAAGTGAAACCAGAACCATAATCAAATGTAATGGGAAATGTTTAACAATATAAAAATTCAGAACAACATAGATAATGTTAATTAGTTTTCTGAGTCAATATGTGGCCTCTGGGGATTCGTTTATGTTTAATTTTGATACCATGCAATTTTGATACTGTTTAAGTACAATTCAAGTTTAAGAATTTCAGAGAATGTAAAAAAAAAAAGCTTCACATTAAGTTAAATCAAACTATTACATTTTTTGGATAGTCTACCTACAAACTAATTTAATGGGTGTATTTGCTGATACAAAAATGATGCAAAGTATATGCATGCTCTATCTCATAGCCTTCCCCGAGTCCCTGGTGTCTTTGACCTGCTAAAGAGATGAAGAGACATGTAGCTAGCTAAATTCCAGATCACCTGTTGGTTCCAGATCCCCCCACAAATATTAGAAGTTAGGGCAGTCTGGTGGTGTAGTGGTTAGAGAGCTGGACTTAGTATCTGGAAAACGAGTTTGAAATCCTACCTCTCTGAGTTTGAGAAAATCACTGAACCTCTCTCAACCTCAGTTTCCTCATCTGTAAAATGAAGATAATGATAACATATCCATCACAAGGTTAATGAGGTGATCGAATGAGATCACATACTATGTAAAATGCTTGCAAATTTTAAGGTACTGTATAATACTAGCTGATATTATTTTATATGAGTGAAGAACTTGATCTGATTGTTTGAATCATAATTCAAGTCCCCCTCTTCAATACCAATATTCTTTCAATCAAACCCATTATGCGGCTGAAAAACATGGAACATCATGCTCTCTGAAGAATCAAAATTACAGGTGACAATGAAGAGAGACATGATGAATTTAAATACTAAAGTCTCCAGACCCCTGGATAGGAGGTACCCAGATTATCTACACTTATTTTTAGTAAATTTACAGAAAGGACTTCATTCTCTCATTTGTCAACTCATTCCAATATGCAAATTTTTTTTGATGGAAGTGGGAAATAGGTCCCTAGAATTACTGGTGTAACTACTCTTTGAATAGAAAGACATTGCCTCTTCTCGCTCAATATACCATTTCTGTAATCCTTATTTTTGAATATATATGTGATCAAATTTGATGATTTTTTTTAGTACTGGAAAAATCTTGTCAATGAATACCTATGGATAATCATTATTCTAGAAACAGACCCTCTAGTTCATGTGTTAAGCTTAATTGAAGCACCTTGAATTGTCTTTAAGAAATCCATGACATTCATGATGAACATATTTCCTTCTGTTTCTTTGGTGCTGGCAGCAGGAGAGTGGCAACTAGTGTCATGATTAATCCTTTTTTATAGAAGTTCTTTTCCAAAGTATCAATTGGAGTACCATGGTTCTGTTCTGTTGAAGACGCTACCAAAAACTGTGATATCTTATATGTAGGGCTTTCAAGAAAACACCTAGCTGATTTTCAGGAAAATTCAGCTGACTGAATGGATTTTTGGAAGGAATTATTACATTTTTAATTACATGCCTAGAAAAAATGTATTTATCTTTAAAACCATAAGCTTAAATGCCATGGATAAAGAAATCTAGTTGTTTTCAGAGACCTGGTATTTTGAAAAAATAGGGAGTGATCAAGTGAAAGAATTTTTTTTTTAATTCTGAAATTAGGAGCATGTTGAATTTAATATAACAGCAAAGCATAGTGTGAGTCACTACTGGGTGCTTGAAGCATGAAGTTATATTTAGACCATTTGGCCCAATTCTTTAACAGCTGTCAGTTCTTGTTCAACTGCTACCTAGAAACAAGCTCTTATTGAGAGTTTGTGATATAAAGTCAAACTTCATATACAAAAGAGGGAAGAATAATAATAATGATGATGGTGATAGCTGAAATGCATGAAACAAAGCTTTGCCAAATACACATTAGCTCATTTTAACCTCATGACATCCAGTGAGATAGGTACTACAAGGGGAGCTTATTATTTGGAAGAATAAAGCACAAAAATAATGTTCTGGTATTGGAAAGATTAGGATGTAAAGTTATTAACTCTGGAGTTATTTGTATATCATCTCTTGATTGCAAACCATTCTATTTTCTTTGTACTTCCCTGAGCACTCTGCATAATAAGAAATACTTATTATATTTTGTATTTGAATTGTAGCCCATTGCTTTCATTTTTGTGGATCAGAAAAATAACCATGTAGTGAGAATCATTTGAGTTTACCTAGAAAGGTACTGGCAGAACAAGAGAAATAAAAATTAGGGGGGATTCTTTGAAGGTAGTGAATATAATCCAGCAATCTTCTATTCTCCAGACTAAATAAACCCTAGTTCTTTCAATAGAGCCTCATGTGGCTTGAACTTAAAAACTTCCATAAGTCAGTCAGTATGATAATGTCCAGTTCAATAAACTGTTTACTTTCATAGTGCCCAGAATTGGACACAGTATTTCAGATTTGTTCTGACCAGGGCAGAATACAGAGGGACTATGTTCTTCTTTTAATCTGTGCTTCCTGTAGTGTAGTTGGCTTCTTGATAACTGATACTGAACTTGTACCTCACCAGAATTTCTAGAACTTTTCCAAACATCTATTTAATAATGTATTTCCCATCTTGTAATAAAAAAATTGATTTTTTGAACCCAAGTATAAAACTTTTCATTTATCTCTATTGAACTTTATCTTGTTAGATTCAGCCCAGTGCTTTAGCTTGTCATTATCTCTTTGGATTCCAACCCTTTATCTTCCATTGTCCCTTCTAGTTTTGTATCATCTACAAATTTGACTTCTATTCAAGTCCTTGCCAGATACCTGGCACTTTATTTGAGAAGCCCTGCTGAATTGACATTGAATTATAAATTTCTATTCTTTGAGTCTGACCATTCAACCAGATCTTAATCCATCTAATTGTATTGCTATCTAGTCCACAGCTCTTCATCTCTTCCATAATAATAGTATGAGATATTTTATCAAATGCTTTGCCTAAAACATAAGTAAATTTTATCTATACTACTACATAATGTATGAGTTAAGGATTCCTTTCAAAAAAGAAAACAAAAATAGTTTGTTAGGCCCATTCTTGATGAATTCGGTCTGACTCTTTGAAGCAAAGATTTAATAGGTTTAGAGCTAAGAAAAGTCCTTAATTCAATCCTATGACTTCATTTTGCAGATAAAGAAACTGAGGCCCAAAGAGGTTATAATTTAACCAAGATCACTCAGTAAATGACAAAGGCCATCTGACTCGATACCCTCTCCCAGTGTACTACTATTCAGTCTCCTGTAATCACAACTACTTTTTTTTTTCTTTTCTAGCCATCTCTTTATTAATCCATTACAGAATTTACCTGGGAATCATAGTTGGCAGACAGTTCTATTTCACTTTGTTATTTGTTTTTTTAAGTCTGGAGAACATTGGCCAGTCACCAATCCTATGGCAATTTTTGTTCTCTTTATAATGAAAAGGTCATTTCCCCTTAGAGAAGAAAGAAGCAAAATAAAAATTCTTCCTACTATCACTTTATCATTGTCCAGTTGACTCCAAAAAATAGTTCTATTCCTTCTTATAACTTTCTCTTTTCCCAAATAGAACTAAAACAAAACCTTCTTATTGTTCTTAGCTTTCTTCTTATACTTAAGCTCCTTCTGACTTTTAGCACTCTTGACATTTTTTTACAGGCTCATATATTACACCTACATTTCCTGTCCCTGCTTCCATTTTCTGTAAATATCTCAATCAACTATAATTAGATTAAAGGGTAGATATGTATATGTATATTAATGTATAGTTATTCTCTATTAGCAAGAATCACATTATACAAAGTAGATTTTCCTTGTTGGTTTCTTCACATTTTGAATGATGGAATTAATTATTAACTAATTAATTAATCATTAAGGTGAATCAAAAAACTATTAACTTCCCTTCTTTCAACAGAGATTAGATCTCTTTGTGATGGCTGGGTCTTCGAAGTCTCCCATCACAACTTTATTTCAGTATGTTTGCCAGATTTATGATCTCTTTTCTGACTCCCTTATCTATTTACTTTTTTGTTCAGGGAATATATAGTATATTTTGATAACAAAATAGCTTCTGTTTCTCTCCTTACAAATTTTCATCCAAATGCCCTCTACCATGTTCTTCCTTCCCCACTATTAAATAAACACATTGTCTTCTTAATATAGAGTTTCATTGTACTTCACCCTCTTTTATCTAACGTGTTTTTACATAGTCTTGAGATTTACCCAACTAAATGATACATTTTAGATCTTCTTAACTTGGCCACCACTGTTTCCATCTCAATTGCTGCAGCAGATGGGAATTGCTTTTATCTTCATGTTTCATCAGCATTTTCTTCTATTTTAACTGTTCTTCCCTCCCCCCTCCACATGCCGCCACTTTATCTACATATTACCAATTCACTCTTGGTAAAAGACATCTTAAACTTTCATATGCCTTTTTTTTTTTCCCAAGCCCTCATGCCAGATTGAATACTTTGATGACTTCTTCAATTCCATTCCTTTAACACCTTCTAGGAGATGCCACATTTCCCCAAATTATCCTACCTAGTTTGTCATCTGTCACATCATCTTTTTTTTTGTGGGGGAAAGATAAGCAGAAATCATTTAGTAGATTCAAAAAGTAGAAAAAAGAATAAAAAATTCATGTAAAAGATGCAAAATCAAATCTTTTGATAGATCAAGACCCATCATTTCCTATTCTTCTAAAAAAGAAAAACTATCTATTCTGCTTTGGCTGTTCTCTGCCCTTGCCTTTGTCATCTAAAGTCTGACTTCTTTCTTAGGGGGTTGAATTAGTTCTTGTTTTTCTTTCTCACAGACTTCCTGACAGAAATTCCCTTAATTTTCTTGGGACACAAGGCCAGTGTTCCTGAAATAGGTTATCTACTTGATCTTTTTCGTTTTTTTATGGCAAACTTTTCTCCACTTCCTCCTCCCTCCTTGAGTTGATTGGTTATTTCCTTTAGAAATCATTGTTGTGGTTTATAAATTACTTCCTACAGTCCTACATTTTTTTTTTGAGAAAATAAAAATTATTCCATGAAGAGCTTGCTGATGGTGTTTTTCCAGCTTTCATGTGCACTCAGCCTTCTCAATTAAAGCTTTGAAAAATCTTCATTATATCTTATATACCTTACAAAGACTTTGTAAAGAGGCCTCTGTAAAGTATAACCTGAATAAGAAGGGGACAGTGAAAAAGGTGGGAAAGTAGAACAACAGTGTGCTGGCATCCTTGGAAAAGACTGATTAGTCATTTGCACTCTGTCTCCTCATACAACTGTGTAATTGGAATAATACTTGATGTCTAACTCACTCCATGAAGTTATTTTCAGAATAAGCAAACTAGTTTGAGAATATTTGGGACTTCTTGGAAGAAGGGCTTCTATATATCATTTGTGATTGAATCTAAGAGTTTCTCTTCACTTGCAATGAAATAAGACAGAATAATAGGTATTTCTAGAGATCCACTAAGTTACCCTCAGATCACAGTATGTACCCTCTCTACCTTGATATGGTACACCCAGGTAGATGATAACTTTGGTGTTTTTTTTTCCTCTATTGCTCAGACTTTCTGAAAATGTCCTAAAGATGCCAAAATCAATGTATACTTTTATTTCTGTCAGTAAATTAAAAATAAGAACCTCTATTTTTGCTAACTGTTAGGCCAAATCCCTCACTTAAATCCAATTCACTTGTACGTCATGGCATCACCTCCCTGAAGTCATGGTCATTTTTGAGAAAAAAGAACAAAAACAACAGCAGCAGAAGCAACAACAAGAAATATGGGAGGGAATAGTATTTATTAAGCACCTACTATGTGCCAGGCGTTATGCTAAGCCCTTTACAAATATCTCATTTAATCCTCACATCAATCCTGCAAGGTAGGTATTTTTATGATTCCCCATTTTACATATTAGGAACTGAAACAGTCAAAGTTTAGAGGTAATTTCCCCAAAGTGACTGAGCTAATAAGTATCTGAAATTGGTTTTGAACTTCTAACAGCTATATTGCTACCTGTAACACTAACTGTAAGAAAAGGGTAAGATGAATTTGGACTCGTTCTATCAAACAGGAGCTTGAAAATCAGATGCATACAGAGAAAAATGTCTTCGTGTTGTTTAATGTTTTTAGGCATTATTTGAATGAGATGGATAGTTTCATATATGTTAATTCAGTCAATAATAAGTCAGTAAAAGGCAGATAGTAGGCATGACAGGTTGCTACTCTGGAAGATTTGTTTTAATTGTACTTTTTATGTAAGGTTGGAAAACTGAGTGAATATTGAGTACCTACTGCTGTTGATCTCTATGTTATTGTTCCTTCAAGATATAAGTACAATATTGTTATATGAGAATATATTCTTTAAAATATCTCTCTAAACAATAGGGGAGCTACGGTGGGTATGGTTTAAAGCAGATAATTGTGTCCTGGCAGATAATGCCTGTGTTTGCTTCCAGAGTAGAGCAGGACTGTTTTGACATTTTCTACTGCTAAAAAAGGAATAAGGAAAGGCCATACATAGTTGGTTTGAGTTTGATAGGCTGAGACTTGACATACTTAGAGAATAGATGCCAGTTTTCTAAGTCATGTCCTGTAAAAATAACAGCTTAGTGCCTACAAAGTTCTCTTAAGTCAACACCTTTCTTTAGGTTGTCACAGGTGTCTGGCTTAAATATAAGGGTAGTTTGAAAGAGAAGTTTGATGTACTCTCCTGGTAAGTTTTTCTGGTTCCTATTCTTGGATCACCTTTCGTTAACCTTGCAGCTCATTATAAACTTGGCATCAAAGGAAAATTTTAAGTGCATTTAATATTTAACCATGCAGAAAATAGAAAATTCAAGTGTATCAAAAATATCATCAAAGTTTAGTGAAAAGCCACATCTATACCATTATTTACAAAAATCCTTCTGGGTGGAAGATTTATCTAGTGAGTGACAGGAAACAAATGTAACATGGCAAAAAACAAAATTCAAAAAGGGTTGTCAAGCTAGCCACCAGCTTCAAATATCTCCCCTTCAAGGCTTTTACCATAGCTATTCAAAAACATTGGCTACTTATCTCCTTTTCCATTTTTTTCCACTTTAAAGGAAAAACATGGGGGAAGATGTGGAAGAGGAACATAATTCAGAAATTACATAATCCCTGCTTAATTGAGAGTTGAAGAATTTGAGGCCTGATGATAAGTTAAGAAGGAGAAATAAAATGGAAAATTATTCAAGAAATTCTAGTAAAATATGCTTATTAATATGCAAAAAATGCTGCAAACCCTTTAGCAGGATTGATTGATATTCTGCTCATAGGGAAATCATATTAGTCCACATATGTAATCTTGTAACTCTGAAAGGAGTTAAAATGCCATTTAAAATTATAGTTTACTCATAAATCATGTCAGAATTCTACATATTTATTGCTTTATGGAATATTGGATATCTATCCTATGGCCAAAACTCAGTCTACTGTATAAATTTGTTTTGCCATTTTAGTCAAGCACCTAATAAATACCCAGTAGCTGGGTACTTGTACAACAGACACAAACATGATATAAGGCCATAATACACATCTCTCAGGAGTGTAGATTGTAATAGTGGAAATAAAGGACATGAGTAATTATAATGAAAGGCAGGACCATTGCAAAGAAGAAATCCATACAAAATACTGTGATACACACTTCCCTTTGGGTGAGAGGCTGGCAGGGAGACAAGAATCAAAGAAGCCTTCGAGGAACCTAAGAGATGGAGTGGAGATTGACATTAATAAAGGCAGAAACAAGGAGGATAGCGAAAGAATGTGGAACAAGGAGTATTCCAGTTAAAATCCAGATGAGAGATTGCTATAAGGCTGGAAGAGTGTGTTGGAACCTGATTATTAGTGGACGTTGAATAATAGAATAAGGAATTTATATTTTATTCTGGAAGTGATAAAACTTTTAAATAAAGTAGTGACAAAAGCTATCATGGTCCAGTAATCTGATACTAGAAAATAAAGAAGAATTCTAAAGGTGTTATGAATGAAGCTATTTCTGACTTATGCCACCTACCAAACCCTTCTGTATTTTTCATTTAATAACAAAAAAGGTGCATTTATTACAAACTGACTGTGTAAGATTGTGCTAGTATAAGAGGGTACAGATTTGTTTCACCCTCCTATTTCCTTGCCCCAGCCCCAGCTCCTTGAGATGTCACAAGATATAATCACAGATAATGAGGTTTTAATGTGTTTAAAAGATATTGACACCTTATTATCCTTTTAATAGTATGAATACTTCTGTCTTTCTGGTTGAATAAACAATAGTGAACTATGACTACAGGTGACCCTGAAAGTTGCAGTTCAGTCCAGCTATGTCAGGGTAATCTGGAAGTCAAAGGTTGAGAAAGAAAAAAACCTTGCACTTCATGTTATTTTAGTGTTTCTCTCCTTTTCCTCCTCAGTGCTTCCACCTTGACAGACCACTAATAGCTCTTAGTAAAGGCCTTCATTAAGTTGGGAGAGGAAGAAAATTAGTTGCAAAACATCTCTCCTCCCTAAACCTGGGATAGACACTCACAGATACATGATTTTGGTGGAAATAATGGCACAAAGTGAAGAGAACCGTGGTAGAAAAACACACGCAGGGAATACATATGGCCAAGGTGACTCATTCTTCTGTTGTTGCCAAGTCTGGAAGGCCTTTAATCTCCCTTTGCAATTCTATCTGTAACTTAACTCTTGATTGACAGGACTAACTCCCCCTTGAGCCCATAACTGATTCTCTTTTTTTTGCCAAGGAGGTCATGCTTCTCGAAACTAATCATGATCTTAAGTGACTGATTCTCTGTGTCAGTGTATGTCTGGAGAATGTGCCTCCTTCAATTGTGTCATGAACTCTCAAATTACCTCTTAGCTGCTAGATGGGAGTATCTCCTTCTGGGTGAGCAGTTCTCCCTTCTTCCTCCCCAGTCAATTGTTCTTGCCTTGGGTTCTCCAACTTCTAGATCCTGGTCTGTACTGACTCCTCCCAGACTGCAGTCCTTCAAGAATCATGGCCCATCATTGTTTGTCTAATAAAAGTTGTACCCTTCTATTTTTTTCTAAAAAGGTATTTGTGCTTTGTAAAGGGATAACAGTATATTAACACCTTGCTAACATTAATACATCATCATCTGTAATTACATCTCATGACTTTATAACGAGCTGGAGAGAACAGGAAGAAATAACATCATGCAAAAGATACCATGAATAATACAAAAACACAAACCAAAAAACAGACCCTTTCACATTTAGTGTTACATGTAATAGAAATACTGCCTCTGCCAAAGTTTAGGAGCAGGGTACAGAGTACCAAGGTTGGAGAATAGCACGTAAGCCAGGCTAATTGGAACATCATTATATAACTTGCTTATACATAGTTATTTGTCTTATTAAATTGTAAACTCCTCCAGAATAGGCTGCTACTGCTTTAACTTCCTTTGTATCCTTAGTGCTTAGAAGAATACCGGGCCCATAGTAGGCACTTAATAAAGGTTTATTGTCTAAATGATTTAGTGGGCACTTAATAGATGCCTATTATATTAGATCAGAAAGAGCCAGCATTTACTCAGGGAATTATGTAAATAAACACATGCTAATTTATAAAGCAAGAGAAAACAGAAAAACTAGAAGGTGGTTACTGAGCACCTTGAAGGAAGCAATGGATTCTAAGAAGCTAACATGACAAGAGAATGTATTTCAGGAATAGAATAAGGTACTTATTTTTGCAAAAGGATGGAGATAGAATGTCACCTTTGGAGAACCGCAGGTGAACCAGTCTAGCTGGAACATTGTTCTCCAAGCCAAGACATAAAATTTTCCTAGGGTCAACTATAACATAGGAAAATGTCAAGATGGTGCAAGTCATCCAGGTACAATAGACCCAACCCTAAGGGGAAATCCTACACTGCTCAGCTACAAGAAGAACCCACATGGTTCTCTCTCCTCTTTCTTCTAAGACATTTAATTCTATAGTTGTAGTGTGGTAAAACAGCCTAAAGCACCAATCTGGGGATTCTGACCCTCATTGTTTTTAACCATAAACTCCACCCCATAGCTCATCTTCCCTACCCTCCTTACTGTAAGTAATAATAGTAATTGAGCTTTAGGAAGATTTACATGGGCATCATGTAAATTATGGTGGATCAGAGGTGTGAGAAAAGAGAGACAAGAAGGAAGGCAAGAAAGGAGGTTGTTAGAATAGTATTGGCAGAGGCAATGATTGCTTAAATGAGGGTGGTGACAGTGGGGGTGGCAAGGAAGGAAGGAATGCAAGAGATAGTGTGTTTGGTAGGGGAAATTTGAAGGTAGCAAAGATTCAAGTTTCCGAGCATATTGATTTATTATGCAAAGCATTCTATTTGCATAACAAAACATACCCTGCCTCCTCCACCTGGCACTGGACCTTGAATACTAAGGAAGACAGATTTTTATGCACTAAAAGAAAATAATTAACAGGATATAAGCCAGGGTATAAGATTAGGTCATTTGATTTCTATTTGGAGGAAAGATTAGGGATTTTCTGAATTGGAAGGGGTAGGGTGAACAAATGCTTTTTCCCTGAAATCAAAAAAATAGATATCCTCCTCCCCCAAGTGTCTTATTTAGTCAAAGGAACATAGAAAACTGGGGATAAGATAAGATATATATGGTTTACTTGAGATCTGTAATTATGAAAAAAAATTTTTATCAATCTTCAGATTTGACTGGATTTCTGGCCATCATAACTGAAATCCTTAGTTAAGGGATTAGTTAAATTACTTAGTGTTAAGTTCTAAGCACAGTAGAGGTGTGATCCAGCTTTCCAAGGATACAAAGCTAGATTCAAACAGTACGATAACATTTTCTCACAAGATATAAATTGGACTGGAACTCATAATTGAGTCACAAGATGGCCTTGGTGCGGTTCACTCATTTTTCCAAATAGAGAATATTGATTAGAGCTGATAGATCATTAATAGATCAGATAGATCAGATTGGATATGAGGAAACTGGAGGATAAAGGAGAAAAAAGAGCCCTTTATTCCTCTGAGGTTTCTTCTAGGTGCTGCCACATTGAAAGAAACAGAGAAGAAACTAGGGAACAAGCAGGTTTGGGGAGAAATACTGAAATTATTATGGACATGTGAAGTTTGAGTTTGAGTTGGACATGACCACCCAGAAATATTAACTTAGAGCCCTGATTAAGGTTATAATTGGAGCTAAAAATGTGTGATGTTTTCACATAGAGGCAATCATCAAAGCCAAGGAAGCAATGAGATCTATTAGGAATATAGTAGAGTGAAAGAAAAAAAAGGAAGGATAGAGCCTTGCCTACTTTGGGAATCTAGAAGGAAGAGGAAGAGCCAAGAGAGGAGATAAATATATGGCCAGAGGATTAGGAAAACAGCAACACAAATGAGGTTTCATAAAAGCTAAGAGATGATAAGAAGAGTAACATGAAGAATAATAAAGCTGGATCCTGGGACACTACTTGAATGCTAACTACATGGATGACCTTCTTGCAGTTTTAAGGAGGTGAAAGGCATTTCACCTAATGGCAAGTTTGATTTAAAAGTCATGCAAAAGAGGAAGGAATTTTCTACTACAATATTAGGGAAGATTTGTAACACCATGTACTTTCTAATTCCTTTTATGTGCCTTCCCTGACTCTCCTCTCCCTACTCCCACCTCATTGTCAGTCAGAGTGTTTTTTCCAACAATTTTCATTAGCCAGATTGAGTTTAAAAATCTAAAAGATTACTCAGAAGATCACATTATTTCTAACCCCATCTCCCCAAAAAGAAGGTTGATTGGGGATAAAATCCTTCCTTAGCATTTGCCTATTCAATTTCTCTTTAGGATTCCAGGTAACTTAAGCAAAGGGTGGTATTTCCTAAAGTTTAGATAAGTGATAGGGAAGAGAAAAGGCAGATTATGTAATCTTTGTGGTTTATGTCCTTACCTTACTAAGTAAACTGCAGGCAGCCTCCCTATTGTCTTTAGAATCAAATGAAAACTTCTTTCTTAAACTTGTAAAGCCTTTTACAACCTTGTCCCAACCCATCTTTCCAGTTTTATTGTTCATTACTTTTCCCCCCATACTCTGAAGTCCTGCCAAGCTGGCTTTCACTGTTTCTCACACATGACCTTCTATCTCCCTTCTCTGTGCCTTAGAATTGATTGTGTCCCCTATGTCTGGAATATTCTTCCTCCTCACCTCAACCCCTGTTTACCTCAGTTTCTTTTTTTTCCTTTTTCTTTTCTTTTTCTTTTTCTTTTCTTTTCTTTCTTTTTTTTTTTTTTTTTGAGGCAATTGGGGTTAAGTGACTTGCCCAGGGTCACACAGCTAGGAAGTGTTAAGTATTTGAGATCAGATTTGAACTCAAGTCCTCCTGACTTCAGGGCTGGTGCACTGCACCACCTAGCTGCCCCCTGCCTCAGTTTCTTTATCTGTAAAATGAGCTGAAGAAGGAAATGGCAAATCACTGTAGTATCTCTGCCAAGAAAATCCCAAATGGGATAAATTAGATATAATTGAAAATGACTCAGCAACAATAAAACGATAACGAGATGACTAGAATAACAATCGTATGAGTAGGGAATGCCAGGAAAACAGGCCTGAGAGTATGTAGAGCATCTAGTCTGAAAAGTAGCTGTGGTGATACAGGAAAGGCAAATGGGGAATAATGGATCCCAAAATAAAGCACTCAGAGACTGACAATATGCCATGTGAAAGGACTGTCACATACTGACCACATATGTCATCTGAGATTTACTGCAGAAAATTTCCCCTGAGGCTTTCAGCACAAGCACAGCTGTGGCAAAGACAGTAAACAGGATACTGCCTAGGATTACATTATGATGAAATGAAATATACAGTACAGTGTTGTTCCAGAAATACATTATTGCAGACTACAATATCAGTCTGATAGAATCAAAACACAAGACAGACCAGCTAATTAGTGTTCATAGAACAAAAACAACCTCAGCCCTTAGTAAGTGAACCACCAAAGATCAATTTGAGCATGCTTTGTGCTCTTAACAAAGATAAATTTGCTTTTAGACCAAAGCCACTGTGGCTTGTAATCAGTCAGTCAGTCAATAAGCATTTACTGTGTTCAAGGCACTGTACTAAGTTTTGGGATAAGCAAAAAAGCAAGCTCAAGGGGCTTTTATTCTAATGAAAGGAGACAACATGTAAATGGATATAAATATATATATACATATATATATATATGGACTATAGTGTATATGTATAGTATATATACACATGTTATATATATTTCTATACATGTATACACATTACATGTGTGCATACATATACATACATACATATATACATGTAGTGTGTGTATACACATACACAGAGTAGCTGCAGAAGTCATTTCAGAGAGGAAGGCTCAAGAAATTCATAATGTATAATATAAGCATACAGACAAAACAAATTCCCACATTGGTACTGCAGCAGAACTAGAACCAACAGGCAATGCAGAGCAAAAAAGCAAATTAAGACTTGATATAAGGGAAAACTTCTTAAGAATTAGAACTGTCCCAAAGTGAAAGGGGCTGTCTTCCAGGGGTAATAGGTTCTGCCTCCCTATAAAGGTTTTCAAGAAAACACTGAATGGGCACTTGCCAGGTATGTTATAGCAATGACTCCTTTGAGGTTACAGGTTGAATTAGTTGACTGCTGAGATCCTTTTAACTCTAAAATTTTATTATTCTGAATCATTGGAATAGATTCCAAAATAAATAGAAAGACTTTGAAAAGTACAAAGTACAATAGAAGCTTAGGGATGTTGAAGGTTATTTCATCGTCCAACCTTCCACCCAGTGCAGGAATCAACAACCTCAGTAGCAGGTAGTGATTCAGAGTATGGTTGAACAGTAATGGGAAGTCCATTCTATTTTGGGATGACTCAGATTATTATATTCTTCCTTATATTGAGCAGAAACCTGCTCCTTTATAACTCTTGGTCGAGGCTTCCAATCCCAGAATCGATGACTGGTCTAATCTTTCCTATCATCTCTACGGCCCTCTGAATTCCTATCTGGGCCAATCTCCAGAGGAAGGACAGAGAAAGATGCTTCCCGAATGAGAGATTGCCAGTTCTAGTTCTGCCTACTGATTTCTATCTCAGCCTAATTTACGAAGGTAGACTTCCTTCCGTTCTATTGGCACATCATATATCCTATTCCACCAGTCTGTACAATAACCTATTTCTAGGAATTCTCTCTCTCTCTCTCTCTCTCTCTCTCTCTCTCTCTCTCTCTCTCTCTCTCTCTCTCTCTCTCT
>JAJPUD010011452.1:0-24171 GCA_023553655.1 Myrmecobius fasciatus | reverse complement strand
TCTCTCTCTCTCTCTCTCTCTCTCTCTCTCTCTCTCTCTCTCTCTCTTTCTCTCTCTCTCTTGGCATGCTAGTCATAGTCTTTTTTTTCAGAATCATTTTTCCACCTTTTATTGAATTTGTCCAGTTCAGCTCTGAATCAGATCAGATTCAGATGCCTACAAAATTGATTCAGTTCCTCAGAATTAGGATTGATTTTCACTCTAGGTACCTCTCTCTCTACAACCCCACCAGTAATTCACATGTCCTAACCACACTCCTCCATTACCACATATAGCATAACTGGAGAGTAGTAATGGCAAAGGTAACCAGTTCATATCTCCTTCCCTCCACCCCCAGTTAACCACAAGCAAGAGGAAGTATAGAGATGAGAAGTGGGCAGAAACTAGTATGCCAGTAAATCAGGTGTGCTAAAATTAGTGTGTGTACACACACACATACACACACACACTCACACACTCACACACACACACACACACACACACACACACACCCCTTATTCTGTTCTCTCCTGAGATATGGCACCTTTGGGTCAGCCCATGGATAACAAACAGCATGTTATGGTGGATTAAACATTGAGTTTGGGATTGGAAGATACCTGAATTGGAGTTCCATCTCTGACACTTACTAGACTATGTGATTTTAGGCAATCACCTGAGTTTCCTCATTCACAACATACACATATTTGCACTGCCTGCCCCATAGCATCTTTGTGAGAGAAAGTACTTTGTGAAATGTTAAGTTCTGCATATATAAATGTGAGTTGTTGAGCATGGCTTAATAGAAAGATTGGAAGTCAAAGGACTCTTAAGTTCACATCTCAACTCGTCTACCTTTGTGACCTTTGACAAGTCACTTAAGTCTTTGGGTCTGTTCCCTCATCTATATCTAGCAGTGATGTTATTCTTCTAACAGTGCAAGGGAAAAGAAGGTTGGAAATTGATAATGAGGAGAATAAGTTTCTCCATCTTGACTAGCTCCCAGCTTTGTGAGGATGGGGTCACATGTTCCCAGCTCCCCCCTTGGGATATGATTTTCTCTTTAGTCAACATCCTCAGCCCCATTCCACAGTAGGATGGGCTTACTTTTATATCCTCCCAGTGAAGCAACATGGCAACTCCAGCTGACAATCCTGCCCCAGTTAGGGTTGCTGGCTCTCATTTTATGTTTTAAGTATTGATCCCAATTCATGTGTTCTTTCTGCTTGGGGAAAACCATTAAAATATATATACAACAGTAAGATGACTTTTGTTGTTCTGAACCCCCGTTTGTTTTCAGAGAGACACAAAGTAGTAAGTAGTTCATTACTTCCAGCATAGTAACTCACTCTTTCCAGAGATTAATTCACTATTCTCTCAAGAGCTCAAGTTGGTGATGCAAAGGACAGGAAACTCAGGCTTCACCAGTTCTTTTCTCAGCACCAGAAATGGCACCATTGTTCATCTTCCTGTGTAACTTTCAAATAATTGGCGACAGTCTGTCTTAGCATCTCAGCAACTCTTTTTGCAGTTTACCCGAAGTCTAAATGGCCAAAGGCAGCAGCAGAGAAAGATGTTCTCTCCCCTCCTTCTCAAGGCCAGACTCCTATTCTTTCTCACACCAGCTGAACTTTCCCCTTCCCCTCTCTTAGAAAATAGACATTCTCTAGGGAATCTTTGCCCACATCTGAAATGAGAGGATTAAACTAGATGACCTTTTAGGTCTGTCCTTTCCAGCTCTTAATCTGTGATCTGGAGATCAGCTTTTTGTGGGCTTTAACTCTTTACTCTTTCCTTCACTCCTAATATGCACTGAAACTACACAAAGTCACAATTCTGTGTGGAAAGCAATGAATAGGAAATGGTTTCTTCTATCTATTTAAAAAGCTTACCATGAAAGTCATCTCTCTTCTCTTTGGTTGAAGTCTAAAATCTAATGAAGTTAGAAAGCCATTTCATACTTTCGTAACAGCCAAATCCAGCTATTGTTAGAAAATTCATTGTTACCTGGCTCCTAAAGGGAAACCTTGTTAGCCTAATTGCTTTAGATAACTGTTCTTGGAGATCAAATGGAACTGTCAGAATGGGAACCAGTCTTATGGCCAATGGCTTTATTTTAATTAATTTAAAAGGACAGTAAAAATCCCCCTTTAACAAGTTTCATTATTGCAAAGATTCAGATTACCAAAGATGAAAATATATCTCACAAAAGATATCACTATAGGTGATAGAAGTCTTATAGTGGATAACATAATTAGTCTGTAAAGCAGGTGTTAGTCATGTGTCCCAGTAACAACTTTATTGAAGGGATTACACTATAATAACTATCTCCTTCCATTTATTTAGACCATTTGCACCTTGACAGTAGGTGCTGACTTACTTTTCTGTTTGTATCCCAACACAGCTCAGTGCTTTATACAAAGTAAGTGCTTAATAAGTGTTTTATCTATTTAAATATGTTCTGGATTGTAAGTTGTATCTCTCATACTTCCTTTTCATGTTTGTTTTATAAAAGATTTGCTATCAAAAAATAGATTTTAAACTTTATTTTGCTTTCCATTAACTTGAGTCTGGAAACTGAGAAATGTTTTTGTTTGTTTGGTCCCTGTAGTAGGTGGGATCTCTTCTTAAGAAGACTTGGGTTTTCAGTTCCAATTGTTCAGTGAAGAAAGCCATATACACCCAGAGAGAGGGATATGAAATGTGGACCACAACATAACATTTTCATGCTCTCTATTGATGTTTGCTTGCATTGTGTTTCCTTTCTCTGATTTTTCTTTCTTGTAGATATGATTTTTCTTGCACAAAAATGATAACTGTAGAAATATGTATACATATATTCGATTTGTCAAGTATTTTAACATAATTAACATGTAGTGGATATCCTGCCATCTAGGGGAGGGGTAGGGACTAGGGGGGAAAAATTTGTAACAGGAAGCTTTGTAAAGGTCAATTTTGAAGAATTACCCATACATATGTTTTGCAAATAAAAAGTTTTAATAAAAAAAAGAAAATGAAATGATACTATTACAAAAAAATAGAATACTTGGTTTTTTTTAGTTTCCTTTCATTTTAGTTTTCAATCAATAAATTTATTTTTTCTCTCCCACACACCCTCAGTTTAGAAGAAAGAAAAAGAAAATCCTTGCAACAACTATATATATGTGTACATATATACAGATACATTTATACATATACATATAGACACATATAGTCACACATATATGTATATATGTGTATGGGAGGGACAGAGACAGAGAATGAGTCAGGTAAAAATAAATTTCCAAATTGTCTATATTCATAACTATCTATCTCATTCTGCATTTATTTGACGGGCTCTAAGTCTTGACAGAGATTAGAAAATTTTCAGATTCTAATCTTTCAAAGAACAGTTAATCTATACCTTTTGCTCCAGGTAGAGCAACACAATGGGCATTTATTTAGTTTTTAAAAGTATCTGCTGAAGATTACTCAACCTTTTTCTAGTGCTGAAATTTACTATTAGGATATTCTTTATCAAGTGGACCCAAATTATTTTTGTTGCTGTTTAAGCTCTTTTAAGCACAGAGTGCCATAATTTAGATCTGTAAGAGACTTCTGAGATCATCTGGTCTAAACATCTCACTTTATAGATGGCGAAACTGAGACTTGCAGAAGTTTTGTCTGATGCGGATATAGAAAATAGCCAAGCACTTTCCTCTAATAGTGTGAAAAAGCCCCATTCCCAAATGTTCCTAAAAATATCTATCAAATCTCCCTCCCATCTTCCCACCTACAACAGCATACCAAATGTTTACTTGTTGCTGTCTTAAGAAGTGCTCTAATTAATAGCCACAGTTGGAAGGAAGGTGGGGACAGGCAAATAGCTCTAAAAATGGAATGGAGTTGTTAATATAGTACAGCAACTTTGTAAAACTAATGTTGGGACATAGGGGCTAATATCTATCTTTACTTTGGGGGGAGAGGGAGCCAGAACCAGTAATCTCATTGGTATAGGGAACTTCCAGTGAGGAAATTCCCTTTGCCAACACTAATTTTTGCTTAGCACCTTAGAAAGTCTTAGAAACTTGCCAGGACCAGCCAAGAATTAAGGGACTTGCCCAAGGTCAGAAGGCCAAGGTCATAGTTGGGGTTTTCCTGAATCTGAGGCTATCCCTCTTTAACATACCACAGTTGCCTTTTATAACTGCCTCATAAACTAATTATGTTATCTTCTGTCAGGTTTGTGAGTGCTATAATTTCATCTGAGGTATGTCTGAATCCCTGTAGTAATTAATCATGTTGGGATGAGATTTTTTTCAGCAGTCTCAGTTACTTAGAGAGACAAATTTTGGGAAAGGAATTAGATTTTTTTTTTTTTACATTGGCAAGGGCCTTCAGTTTTCCAGTCTGTAAAGCCATTTTATTGGCTCTTGAAAATGCTATGATTCCTCTGTGTAAATATGTACAGTCTTCCATGAAGTCAGTGTTTTTCTCCGTCTTTAATAGAGTCTGCTGTTTTGGACCACAAGTCTTAGAGAAGGTTAGCTGAGGTCCTGTTCTTGAGACTCAGCTTGGAGACTAATGAAATTGAATACATTGAATTAGATTTATAAGCTCTTGACCTGCTTCTCTTTCCCAAGTCCCTTCTTCTTTTCCTCTGGCTTATTTTTTCTTCTTCATCTATTGCACTTCCACCTCAAGTAGTCAGTGTTTGGAATAAATAACTTAGCTTATTTAAAAAAAAAATTCTTGGTTATTTGGATGGCAAATTTGAATAATAATAGAAATAAGGAGGAACTCTCCTGTAAAAAGATAATATTAATATTCTTTAAAATAATACTAATATACCATTGATCTGTGCCACTTCCCTGCTCAAAAATCTTCAGTGGCTCCCTTTTCTAGGTTAGAATGCAAACTTGTCATCAAAGCATTTAAACATCTATATAATCTGCCTCTCACCTACCTTTCCAGACTCATTCATATTACTTCCTTTCAATGCACTCTTCATTCCACCCTAGCTGTCCTATTAGCAATTTCATGAATTTAACATTCCATCTCCTACTTCTGCACAAGCTGTGTACTCCATGCCTAGAAAGCGCTCCCTCCTCATCTCTACCTCTTGTAATTTTTCTTCCTTCAAAGCTTAGTTCAGTTGCTACTACCTCTACTCAGTCTACCCAAGTAGGTCTTCACTCTCAGTGATTTGGATATTCACACCAGCAATAAAGATCACAATCTCTCCATGCTTGCTTACCTGTGATCTCTCATGAGATCATCATAGGGATCTCACCAGTGTGAGAGAAGCTTCCTTCTGATAGTGTGAGGCTGCCAGTGGAATGCTCAGGATTTCCCCCTCGCTCTTTTCACATGAGTAGACATGCTCTCTATGATAAACTCAGTTGTTCCTGCTCTCCCACTCTTGACATTACTTTGTAGTAGAATATAAACTCCTTGGTGGCCACAGCTATTTTGGTTTTGTAAGCACTTATAATGTTTTCCATTGCTTTGTGTTCCACATCCAAATCCAACTCAATTCAATTGAACTCAATTCAATTTAATTATACCTGCCTGGAAAATCAGTGAGGATTAGCTGCCTTGAAGATTTATTAAGCACCTACTATGTGTCAGACACTGTGCTAAGTTTTGGAAATACAAAGAGAAGCAAAAACAAAAAACAAGAAGCTCCCAGTCTAATAGGAAAACAGCATATAAACAATTATATGCAAACAGACTACTAACAGAATTGGAAAAGACATTAGCAGACAACTAATCTAACCTATATATACAATAAATTGACATTATAACATATCTGATAAGTATATGTATATGATATGGGTTTTTTTTTAAGTACTCAGTCTTTTTTTTTTTTTTTTGTCAGATGATGTTATTATATACTTGGGGAAAAGGAGATAAGATATCCTAGTCTTAAGCCCTCATTTTTCCTATCCTTAAGGCCTCTACTTTGACTAGCCTCCTTTCCTTTACTGGTACTTATGATCATCCATTTCACAATTGTTTAGCTGGAACTTTACATTCCTTTACCCTGTTAGCCCTCTACCATATCTGCCTTGTTCCATCCCTGAGCTGAGGTAAACCTTCTCTTTTGCTTTCTCTGCCCCCACCACCAAGTGGAAATATTCCTGGAGAAAGTGGTGTAATGATAATCATTGATTTTATCTGAACTCACTTGGATCTATTAACCTATTCCATAATTCATTTAGTTGATTCTCTGTGTATTCCCCATAGCAGTTTCAAATTTTCCACTCTCTTCAAACCTCCAGGCCTAATCATATCTGTCTTACTCTCAACAGATAACCTGACCTCCTCTTTTTCATGTTCTCTCTATTCAATACATGTCAGTGGCTCCTCTTTTCAAATGTCACTTTGTACAGAATGTGCTCCCTAATCCTAATTACCACCCTCCCCCTTCTGCCCAACAATAAATGGTTCTATCTGCTGAGTTCTGTGTTTATATCATGTTGTGCTGGTTTGTCCTTCCTTATAACATCATTTTCTACCTTTCACCATTTGTATTGTGTACTTTTTCTTATTCTCTCTTTACCTGAACCTGTCCCATGCTTCTATCATACCTTTCCTAGGTCATAAATTCCTTGAGAATAGGAACTCACTCATTTTTGTATTATCCACAAAGTCTTATAAAGAATAGATGCTCATCTGGAACTGCGCTCAAAAAGCTATCAAACTGTGCATAGCCTTTGACCCAGCAGTGTTTCTACTGGGCCTATATCCCAAAGAGATCTTAGAGGAGGGAAAGGGACCCACATGTGCAAGAATGTTTGTGGCAGCCCTTTTTGTAGTAGCTAGAAACTGGAAACTGAAGGTATGCCCATCAATTGGAGAGTGGCTGAATAAACTATGGTACAGGAATGTTATGGAATATTATTGCTCTGTAAGAAACGACCAGCAGGACGATTTCAGAGAGGCCTGGAGAGACTTGCATGGACTGATGCTGAGCAAAGTGAGCAGAACCAGGAGATCATTATACACGGCAACAACAAGACTATATGATGATCAATTCTGACAGACATGGTTCTCTTCAACAATGATGTGATTCAAACCAGTTCCTATTGTTCAGCGATGAAGATAGTCATATACATCCAGAGAGAGGCCTGAGGGAACTGAATGTGAACCACAACACAGCATTTTAACGCTTTCTGTGAATATTTGCATGAATTTTGTTTTCCTTCTTAGGTTGTTTTTTCTCTCTCTCTTTCTAGATCTGATGTTTCTTGTGCAGTAAGATAACTGTATAGATATGTATACATATATTGGATTTGTCATATAATTTATCATATTTAGCATGTATTAGATTACCTGTCATCTAGGGGTGGGGGTGGGGGGAAGGAGGGGAAAAGCTTGGAACAAAAAAAAAGTTTTGCAAAGGTCAATATAGAAAAATCACTCATATGTTTTGTAAATAAAAAGCTTTTAATAAAAAAAAGAATAGATGCTCAACAATTTGGAACTATGCTCAAAAAGTTATCAAACTGTGCATAGCCTTTGACCCAGCAGTGTTTCTATTGGGCTTATATCCCAAAGAAATCATAAAAGAAGGAAAGGGCCCCACATGTGCAAGAATGTTTGTGGCAGCTCTTTTTGTAGTGGCTAGAAACTGGAAGCTGAGTAGATGCCCATCAATTGGAGAATGGCTGAATAAATTATGGCATATGAATGTTATAGAATATTAAAATTGCTCTGTAAGAAATGACCAGCAGGACGATTTCAGAGAGGCCTGGAGAGACTTGCATGAACTGATGCTAAGTGAGATGAGCAGAACCAGGAGATCGTTGTACATAGCAATAACAAGACTATATGATGATCAATTCTGATGGACATGACTCTTTTCAACAATGAAATGCTTCAAACCAATTACAATTGTTCAGTGAAGAAGGTCATATACACCTAGAGAGAGGGATGTGAAATGTGGACCACAACATAACATTTTCATGTTCTCTATTGATGTTTGCTTGCATTGTATTTCCTTTATTGGATTATTCTTTCTTATAGATACGATTTCTCCTGAACAAAAAAATGATGTGTGGCAATAACTATACATATATTCGATTTAAGTATTCTAACATAATTATCATGTAGTGGATATCCTGCTATCTAGGGGAGGGGTGGGGAGTAGGGGGGAAAAATTTGTAACAGAAAGCTTTGTAAGGGTTAATGTTTAGGAATTACCCATACATATGTTTTCCAAATAAAAAGTATTAATAAAAAAAAACAATGAAATGTTTCAAACCAGTTCCAATTGTTCAGTAAAGAAAGCCATATACACCCAGAGAGAGGGATGTGAAATGTGGACCACAACATAACATTCTCATACTCTCTATTGATGTTTGCTTGCATTGTGTTTCCATTATCTGATATGTTGTGTAGATACAATTTTTCTTGTACAACAGTGATGAGTGTGGAAATATGTATACATATATTCGATTTGTCAAGTATTTTAGCATAATTAACATGTAGTGGATATCCTGCCATCTAGGGGAGGGGTGGGAAGTAGGGGGGAAAAATTTGTAACAGAAAGCTTTGTAAGGGTTAATGTTGAAGAATTACCCACACATATGTTTTGCAAATTAAGAAAAAAAGAATAGATGCTCAATAAAAAT
The DNA here is from genome assembly GCA_023553655.1 of Myrmecobius fasciatus. Classification (NCBI taxonomy): domain Eukaryota; kingdom Metazoa; phylum Chordata; class Mammalia; order Dasyuromorphia; family Myrmecobiidae; genus Myrmecobius; species Myrmecobius fasciatus. The sequence continues at coordinate 15,577 of JAJPUD010011452.1, read as the reverse complement.
ATATTCCTACATGAATATTCCTCACCTTCCTCAAGGTTAATCTCTCTGCCCTTCCTTAACTTTCATATCTCCTCTAGGACTTGACTACATCAATTATCCTTTGCTCTCCAGCACTGTTAAGTCATGTCTTCTCTACTGGTTGTTTCCTCTCTACTTACAAACATACTGATTTCTCCTTTAACCTAAAAACAAAGACCACAAAAAATCCCTTTTCTTGATTCTGGTATCTCTTCAAGCCACCATCTCATCATTTCTTTCCTTTACATCTGTCACATCCTTTTCCTTAGTGCTGACTCATTCAGAACCTTACAACCAAGCTTCTGTCCTCATTCTACTGAAATATTGCTCTTAGAAGTAACCAGTAATCTTCCAATCAACAATTCCAAAGACAATATAGCAGTCCTCATTCTTCTTGACTTCAGTCCTAAAGAATTTGGCACTTCCAATGATCTTTCCTCCTAGAAATTCTTTTCTTTGCCTTTGGACTCCATACTATCCCAAATTGACTCCTACCTCTGACTACTCAGTCCCCAACTGCTTCCATATCCATTTTAACCACCAAGTGAGGGGCATACCAAAAAAGTCCAGAGGGGGCTGTATGATCTCAGGCAAGTCAGTTCACTCTGAGCATCAATTTCCTCATCTTTAGATTGATAGGCTTGGCCTGGATGATCTCTGATGATTCTTTAACTCTTAATTTGGTTTCTCATTCTCTTGCCTCTAAATATAGTTATTTCTAAGACTATTTTAGCCCTCTTTTGGCAATTCCATGCACTCTATTTCATGTTTTTAGATACTGTATTTTTGTTAATGAAGCCATCATCCTACCAGTCATCCATAATGAAATCTTAAATTTTTCTACTTTTTTATAGCTAATTAGCATGTCCTGCCAATAACATCTCTTACGTTTTGTACTCCTTTACATTTCCTCTACTACTAGTAATGGTGATGATGGTAGTGATAATATTTGCATGATAATTTAAATTTTGCACAATTCTTTCTGTTTTTTTCATTTTTGTTTTACGTATCCTAATCATATGAGACTAAAGTCCTGCTCCCTATAAGATCACAGTTTAGTAAGGGAGATAAGTATTTTAATACATACATATAAAAATTTGTTTATTTAATATTTTTTCTCAGTTATATTCAAAACAAAATTTTTTTCTACATTTGTTTTTAAAATTTTTAAGTACTAGGTTCTCTCTCTTATCACCATCAACAATTAAGAAACCACATGTGAAGTTATGCATAAAAGTCCATAAAAGTCAAATTGTGAAAGAACACATAGATCTCCCATTCTAATGAAAGCTTCTAGTGGTGATAGCTTACTTGCTAGTTACATGACCTTAGTCATTTCTTTATACCTTGTTTTGTTTTCATTTGGGCTTCCTTTCCAAAAGATTCCTTCCAGATAAAAGTCATAGCATCATCATTTCCTAGGTGTAGGTATGAATAGAAGCTATCTAATTCAATCCTCCTCATTTTCTAGATAAAGTAATTAAGGCCCAGAGCCCCTAACATTTGCAGGACCAAATATAAAATCTTCTTTTTGACTTTTTAAGCTGGTTCCATTTTACCTTTCCAGTCTTCTTATACTTTACACAAAATTTACAATCCAGTGATACTGACTTCCTCCCACAAGATACTCCATCTCTCCACTCTGAATTTTCACTGGCTGTCCCCTATGTCTCAAATTCCCTTTTTTTCTAACCTCTATGACTTCCATGGCTTCCTTCAGATTTCAGCTGAAATCCACTTTCTTCAGTAAACCTTTCCTGATCTCCTTTAATGGTAATGCTTTTTCCTTCTGATGACTTTTTTCTAATATATCTTCACATAACTTGTTTGTGCATAGTTGTTTACACATTGTCTCCCAGCCATACCTGGCTAGAGACTTTTTTTCCCTGAGGCAATTGGGGTTAAGTGACTTGCCCAGGATCACATAGCTAGGAACTATTACATGTCTGAGGCTGAATTTGAACTCAGCTCCTTCTGACTTCAGGGCCGGTTCTCTATCCATTGAGCTGACCCCTCTGGACTTTTGGTATGCCCCTCACTTAGCATAGTGCCTGGTACATACAGCTTGTTAACTTGACTTAAGTGACATCCCCAAGGTCCTGCAAGCAGACTTTGAATCTAGGTTTTTCTGGCTCCAAATAAAATATTCTTGCCACTAACCCATATACCTACATGGCTGTGTTTTATGTAATTTCAACCCTAGAACTTAGCAAAATATTCTGCATACAGTATGTATTTTTAATTGAAATTTATTTAATGAATGGATTTGGGAAGGATGAATGAAGAGTTGCAGTTGAATTGAACCACAAAAACACATTTAATTTTTAAAAAAATTTTTAAAGAGCCATGATAATAATAAATCAGCCAAAAACCATTATTAAATTTCTACTGTATTCCAGGAACAGCATCAAGCATTGGGGATGGGCAAAAGACAGCCCCTGCTCTCAAGGAGATCAGATCTAAAGCTAATCTCTTCATAAAATTGTATGTGTGTGTGTATTTTGGAATGGTGTAGTATGTGTGCATGTGTGTGTGTGTGTGTGTGTGTGTGTGTGTTGGTCATCCAGAAGAACATCTTAGAACACTAAGGAAATGTATTTATCTAGTAAAAAAAACCATTTCTGTCTCTCCCTGAAGTAACAAGCCACAGATGCCATGTGTTTTACCCTAAGATCCTATCCAAAGCTGCTAACCAAACAGCAGAAGGGGCATTTTCTTTCTGTCTTTAGAACTCAGATACCTGTAACTCAAAACTTTTCTGACAAAGTATGAGTAGCCAGCCACTCGTAGAATCACTACCTAGGGACAACTCTCACCTGCTGACTTCAGAGAATGCAATACCTTTCCCCCCCAAAAAAGGCAAATATTGGGGTGCTTAGACAAGGAGAGGGAGAGAAACAACCTTTCAAAACTGGGAACTTCTGGTCACTCTAGGGACTGTAGTAGTATAATGTTGTTAAATGCATCTTAATATAAAGAACAAGTGGTACCCTAACTCTCATAGGGCTCCCTTTTCCTGCATAATTACCAGCTATAATTGGCAGGCCTAAGAAGTTCAAATAAGCCATCTGGGAGTATTTCCTTTCCCCATATGCTGAGTTTTAGGATTGTTCTTTGTTAGTGAGCTTCACAAATGAAAGCTGTTTTACTGGGAGCTTTATTTAGGTGTGATTTCTGAGAAAATAAAATATCTATTGGATTTTTTACACCTAATTTTTATTTTATTTTTCCATTTTATAGTATTTGTATCACTCTCCTCTCAATTGAAGCAAGAATGAGCTTGCTTTTATAAAACACAAACCAATATGCATTCAGAGGTCCTGCTAGACTGAATCTGACCATAAGAGATTTATTTCCTTAATCTATGTTTAACTAAAGTTTAATTGCTTGATGAGTTTCTGAATGTCCCAGTCAGAATATCCTGTGATTCATGGTCTTGGCATTTTATGTTTTGTCCCATCTTTAATGTACCTCCACCTGTGACTTTTGTGTTCTTGCCCCTGGGAGGGAGAAGCCATTAAATCCAATTAATAACTTTGTTTTTATTAGCTCTTCTTTGAAGGTTTCTAACATTCTGTCCAAGGTTCTTCCTTTCAGATTTGCTTAGAGGTTTTTGAAGTCTTTCTTCTCCCCCCAATATTATTATTGTCCAATTAAAGCAAAGCATTGTCATCACAACTTCAGGCATCTGCTGTGGCATTCTCCAAACTTGAGGTCTGTTCATCTTAGCACAGTACCTAGCACATAGTAGGTATTTAATAAATACTTATTGACTGATTGAACTGACCTTTGTTTTCTGAACATTCAATTCAGTCAGGTACCATTTCTTTAAAAAAAACCATGGAATAAAATTCTCACATTAAATAGAAAGGGGTTAATTTTTCCTGGCTTAAGGAACACTTCTGTTATTTGTTTTTTGTTTTTTTGTTTTTTTAAAGTGATTTATCTGAAAGGATTTTCCTCTTACTTGAAAGGGAAACACAATTATAAAATCTTGGTTTAGGCCCTTTAGAATTGAAAAAAATCACATTCCACACATGGAAAGTCAATGATCCTAGTCTAGGTTGGTCAGGAAATAAGTAAATGTCTTTGCTGGTCACTTTGTGAAATATAATTTAATTCATTACACTTTAGTAGAACTGTATTGGGGATGGATGGCTGAGATCCATATGTGACTATAATGATAAAGACTTGCATGTAAGATATCTGACTTACAAAGGCAAAACCACTTAATCCTTAAAATATGTAGGAATGTTCCCTTTACTTGATAACTGATTCAAGGCCCTTAAATCCAGAATCCCAAATGGAAAGTATTTTATAAGAAATTTTCTACATAAAACTATATATACTCTCTTTTAAAGAGACAGGGAGATACCTTGTTTTTTTGATGGCCAGAATGCTCTATTTTATTCAACCATTTATAATTTTCACAACCAATTTGCTCTACACAAAACAAAGATCTGTTTCTCACTGTGGTTACATTATAGTAGGAAAAAGAAAGGCATCTATTTCGCTTTTCTCAGAACAACTGCTTAGGAAATAGTTCCAAAAAGGAGTTCCATTCCTAAATGAGACTCCCATCTGGAGCTACAATGTGAGAGAAAGGCAGTCTGTATGAAGAGTTTCTCTTAGAAAGGAAAAAAAAAATGTTTACATAATTGAGAATTGAACATTCCAACTTTCTTTTAGTTTTTTTGGTGACTTAGACCATCTGAAAGGGAATTGGTAAAGACTATGGTTATAGATATATTTCTGCTTTTAAAAAATGACTCGTGCTGTGTGTGTTCTGCCCCAGTGTAATACAGATGCAAAATGCAGCCAGCTAAATAAGAACCACCAGAAAGATTCCCATAGACCTCTCTACCATTGCCAACATATTTCTATCTTATAATACCTTGAATGTGTATAAATTGAACTATTCTCTCTCTTTCTCTTTTAGTTCATGACCAAGAACCCCAACATGCGGTTGGGAAGTGTGACTCAAGGTGGTGAGCATACTATCTTAAAACATCCATTCTTTAAAGAAATTAACTGGGTCCAGCTGAACCAGCGCCAACTAGAACCACCCTTCAGACCCAGAATTGTAAGTGTCCTAGGGCAATATGAGAAAAGTCTCTTTGTCCATTAATTAAGCCTGAAAGCATTCTCTACAAACCATACAACAGGGATAGGATGCTCCAATCTAGTTCATGCCTTACAATGTAGCCTTCACACCTTAGTTATTTACACTTCTCTTGCTTGCTTGGTGGGCTTTCAATCTAAATGCCCAAGTCATTCAATGTTTATTGCTGTTACTTTTTTTTTTTTTTTTTTGCCTTTTCACATTCTTCATGCTCCTCACACTCAATTGAAATCTCCCTGAGTTCTGCATGTCCTGAAATTCTCCCAGATCCGAGACTCACCTCCCAAGGGGTTCTGTAGTTTGAAGAATGACTAGTTTAGTATTGATACAAGAATTCCTTCTGTTTCCTGATAACTGAAGGCTCTGTAGTTTTCCAAAGTCTCTATGGAAAACAAAAAAAAAAAATATGAAACTTAGTTCTCTTCATCTGGACTCTGGCTTTTTAAATTAAAAAGATCTTATTTTTAACTGGAGAATTCAGGAACTAGTGGCCAGGAAAATGCTCTCTACCAACACCCCTACTGACTGTCCCCTTTGTGTCCCTTGCACAGCTCTCTAGGATGGAGCTCTCAGGGAGGCAGCTGTTGATCTTGTGGTAAGCTCAGGAGCTAGCTGGAATGGTGAGAGAGAGAAGCAAAGAATAGTGCTAAGACTTGGGGGAAGAGGACACTGGAAAAGAAAGGAGAAAAAAGATTTGCGGGATTTTGACCCATACTTACACGGGGTATTAAAAGCTCTAGCACCATCTCTGGGTATATTGTTTGAAATCTTTCCAAAGGTATAAAATATGCAGCTGTTTTAGTCTCTAGTAGCCTGATGTGTTGTAGATCAGGAACCAAAGAAAAATTAAATTTAGGGAAGCTAGGTTGCATAGTGGTTAAAGCACTAGCCCTGGAGTCAAGAGGATCTCAAATCTGGATTGAGATACTTGACATTACTGGATGTGTGACCCTAGGCAAATCACTTGGCCCTTATTGCCTCACAAAAAAAAAAGGAAAAAAAAATAAGTAAAGATGAATGTCCTTTGTCTTCCATTTACTGTGAAGAGTACACCCTGCCAGGAAAGCTCCTAAAATATTTACATGGCAGTATGGTACAGTGAATAGAAAGCCAGCCAATTAATAAGACTGTAGGTCATTATTTCCTACCCTTAGCCTTACAATGAAGGCTTTCAACAATAATCATTCATTTTCTATTATGTATCTTCACTATCCTAAATACTGGGAGAGATGCACAGCTTAAATACAAAGTCCCTCTTCTTTGGCTTATACAAAGTTTATTATTGTTGTTTGCTTTGAAGAAAGAATTCAGAGCATTAATAACTAAGCAAAGACTTGACAGATTTGATCTTTGTGATTATGCTAAAATTCCTTAACTTTAGTGTCTAACATTGACTATTCAGATTTTCTTGGGATTAGTAACTTAATAGATTTAAAGGCATTGAAAACACAAAGTTCTGTAGCACAAATATTTTGATTATTAATCATATTTATGAACTAATGCAATAATAAAATTGTCAAATGAGAGTTCTAAAGCCATTATTTGAAATGTTTGGGATGTGCCTAGTCTAATGTAAGATGTTCATAGAGTTTCATCTCTTCTCTTTTTGTTTCACAGAAATCCCGAGAAGATGTCAGTAATTTTGATCTTGACTTTATAAGAGAAGAGCCAGTTTTAACTCCACTTGATGAGGGACATCTTCCTATGATTAACCAGGAAGAATTTAGAAACTTTTCTTATGTATCTCCAGAATTGCAATCATAGCCTTAAGAGAAAAGATGTAGAAGATGACAGATTTTCCCCAGGAATTTCCTTTTTAAGAAGCATTTAGCCATAGCCTTATTTTACAACAACAATATTACCTTAATGTGAAGAACATACAGAAGAAGAAAAAGGATACCATGGAATATATGCAACACTGTCTTTGAGATCAAATCTGTATAGTGCTGGAATAACCATGGTACTCTCAACAGTTGCTTCAGAGATCAGACTAAGTGTTGAAGTATTGGGTTCAAGAGTAATGTGCCCAAGCGTAATTTGGGTTTGGGAGAAATTAGCAATAGCAAAAAAGGAAGGAGGAAGACCTACACAGAGCATGAGCTGAGTATCTTAGCATTTCTGAGCCAAACGGACATTTTACATTGATGAAGCAGTGGCAAAACAACTTGGCCCTGTCTGCATTTTAGACCTTTGGAACCAGCACCAGGTGGCAACTTGGGAAAATTCAGGGAGAAGTTTAAAAAAAAAAAAGGCTCTTACCTGCTGATGAAGAATTTGATGCTCTTCTCTTCCAAGAAACTCAATGGCTTTCTTCTGGACTGTGGAGCTTCCATGTAAAATACTTTACTGTACTGAAGTATAGCAAATAAAAGCAAAAACCTAACAAAGCAACAATGAAGCAATCAAACCACCTTTATCACTGTACATGTGTTTCTACAATGTCTACAAGACAAGGTTCCCCTCTGTTCTGTTTGTGAAATACGAGATTATTGTTTGCATTCTGTGAAATGCCTTTAACCTTAAACCATCTTTGTTTGCATGCCCATTGTTTCCCCCTGGAAGGACAGGGCTCTCTTTTCTAAATAAGACAAGGAATATGGAAAGGAGCTCGGCATCAGTGGGTGCACGCTAACAAAAAATTGGGCCTTAGGTTCCCACCTACTTTTGTGTCTAGTCAGCTGGATGTAAAACTATTTTTGTGTCTGTGAGGGAGGGAAGATTCTGTGTGCAGTAACCCAACCTCTACTAGTAGTGCTACCTGTACTTTTGTTGTTTATTTAAATTATGGTTTAAGTGGAGATCTTATTATGAGTGTGCCAATTAAATACTCCATCATGGTTTAAATAAAGCTATGCCTGAAGTATTTGTGAGGTTATTCTCTGAATTCTAAACTTGGATCTTTTTTTCACTATTCTGAAATAGGATCAAGACCCTAGTGACTGCCCTTCTCAATAGTGAATTCTCCATGGAAAATGAGTTTCCCAGAAGGCTAGATAGTGTTTTGACAGTTTAAAATGTATGTTGTCTAATTATTCACATTATTTCATTTTATTCCTACTACTGTCATGTAAGTCAAGCAAGAGAGATGTTCCTTCACCAAATATTGATTAACTAAGATGCTGTGTTGTAGCCTCATTTTACATAGAAGGAAACTGAAGTTCATTCACTCCACAAGCTCTTTATTAGAATACATTTGTAGTTGATGGCCCTAGGTTCAAATTTCTATACTGCTGGTATTCATGTGATCTTCAGCAAGTTATTTAACTTCTTCAGCTTCTTTTTCCTCATCTGGAAAATTTGGGGAGGGGAGGAAAAAGTATTTTACTAAATGTCCTCTGAGGTATCTTTCAGCTCTAAGTTCCTTTTCACTTGAAATGAGCTGAAATAGGCCTTTTAAGAGAGATAGAGAAAGACATTCAATTCCTGCCATTATGAGAAGCAACAAGACATAGTAATGTGGCTGGGGTAGACACCAGAGGATGGTAAGCACCAAATTTGGGATTCGGTTATGTGAAGAATTCACAATGGCTATTCTCTTTGGCAAAAAGTAGATTTATTTATGTGAATAAGTTACAGACAAAATAAGAGGTACAATAAGCACCAGAAATGGTAAATATGAAATAGAGTTTGGGAGAACATAGAAAGAGGTTTTAATAATTAATGGTGGAAAGTGCAAGTTCCTTAGTGGAACTTGCCATTTACCAGGAGAAAAGAACCACCCCCCATTAGGTTGGAGCATGCCTTCAGCTAGCAGGCTAAAAAGTGAAAGTAACATAGCACCCAAAAAAGAGTTAATTATCTATTTGGAGGCAAAGTAGGGTTGAGAAACATAGTAGGATTAGGGGGGAACCCTGGAGACATGTCGGGATTAGGGGAAAGACCACAAGGCAGAATGCCTTGGCAGACTGACCTAAAGAAGGGCAATATGGGCCATAAAAGTTGATTTTATAAGTAAAATTTAACCTCAGGGACATGATTAGGATTTCTGATAAGACTTAGCAAGGTGAGGCTTCCCAAGACTCCTACAAAGGGTGAGCCCTCAGAGTTTGACATGCCTTGAATTTCTGACTGGACAACTTCCTCAGAGGGTGGAACCATGGACCTAAACTGATCTCTATCTGCCTGCCCCAGGGATTAATTTTATCAGTTCTTAGGTTTCTCTCAGTCCAACATCTTCACTATTCAGGGTCTAATCCATAGTAAGTAGATAAGAGAGTTGACCTTAAGGCCTGGAATGCTTGAGTTCAAGTCCTGTTTTTGAAATGTGCTGGAAGTGGGATCCTGAGCAATTATCTCTTATGTATATCACCCAGTATTCTAAGAAGCACTCTAAGATATAATTAGGAGCCCAAGCTCAACTAAAAGAAACTAACTGTAAGAAACTTCAGAGAATGTGTCAACCAGAACGAATAGAGGAAATTTCCTCATCTGGGGGTTCCCTATACCAATGAAAGTTCCAATCCTGCCATCTTGGAGCTTTATCCTCTACTCTGTCATTTACCCCCCTTCTATCACAGAGCAGTAAAAGGCTGAGAAATCCAAAAGAAAGAATTTGCCTTCATTGCTCCAGAGGGCCTTCATTTCCACTTTTGTAATTAATTTAAATTATTTTTAAAGTACATATTTGGGGAGGAGCGAATAATCATAACAGTTTAAAGATATGCTCTTCAATTATAGGGGAGTCTTGTAGATCACATGGCTAATAAATGGTAGGAGCTAGATCAGAATTGAAGTTTTCCAAGTCCCATTATTTTCCCCCATAAACTTAAACTGTACTATTTTGGACTTCCTTCAATGCCTCCATTGTCATAGGATTTTATTGATGTATGTACTACCCCCATCAATGAAGACTGCAACCTCTCCATGCCTTAATCAATGGTTTCTTATATTGTAATTGGTGATAAGTTTTTCTGTGCTCAGCTTGGTTGCTCTTCAGATGACAAGCATTACCAGGTCCATAATCAGAGCCTTTGATTGGTGAAAAATAGCATCATAACTTTCAAGAATCTATCATTATTATTATGTCCCATTGAGCAGTCAGAATGGAAACTAACCAGGACAATGAGAAAAAATAAAATTCACTCTTGTGAGATTGCCAAACCTAGTGTTTTGATTTCGTTTTTTTTTAAACATGGTTCAAAGCAGGGTCCATTTGTGCTGGTAATGAAGTTAAAAATACATGGAACCATAAGGAATTAATAATGTTACGGCATTATAAGATGACTATATTTGCTCGTTCCATTTGTGGTGATAATAGCTATCAATACTTTACAAATGTTATCTAATTTGAGCCTCGAAATTGTTAATAGGTAACCAACTTCACAAAACTTACATGAAAACTAGGTTTATTACAAGACAAATGAACATACAGGTGGAGCCCAAAGAGTTCATTCAGAAATTTGCATATTTATAACAGCTCAACCAAAGGGAGGAGGAAATACAAATCCCTAAAGGGGTACCATATAAGAGAGAGGAAGCAAAGATAGGAAAAGGACAAAATCCCTCCTGAAGGGAGGTGCAAGGTGATGGTATTCTTTTCCCTTGGAAACTGCTAGACCAGGAAGAGATGATGGCCAGCTTATCTACAAGGGTTCCATCTGCACAAGCAGTTTCACACCCTAGTATAGACTGACTGGTGCCTCTAAACTTCCAAGAATACACAGGGAGTTCTGTTTGGGATGCAAACAATAAATTATGTCAACTGTGAGGAGATGGGAGTGGCTTTGTCCTTGTCATTCAGAGCCTACTGGTGCCTCTGGATTCAATGTTTCTGGAAAATATATTAACTCAAAAAGAGAAGGTCAGGAGGACCCCTTTATATTTCTTAACACCGAAAGATACATGCTGTTATTTTCTTCATTTTACAGATGAATAAATTGAGGCAAAGGTTAAATGACTTTCCTAGATTCACATACTTATTAAGTATCTGAGAAAGGATCTGAACTCAGCTCTTCCTGACTAAAAGTCCATTGCTTTACTACTTAGCTGCCTCGAATATTGTGTGTGTGTGTGTGTGTGTGTGTGTATGTGTATGTGTGTGTAACTCTCCAAATTTTGTGAATCTGATATTTGGACTTAATCATCCAAAGAACTGAAAGGGTCAGACAGAATTCTAAGGTATTTTCCAATTCTAGAACCAACCTTCAACCATATTAGTAAAGTTAGATCTTCTGGGATGACTCCAGTGGCTGAGATAACATTGTTTTGTTTTTAACAATGGCCATAATTTCTTTGTCATACTCTTAGAGAAAGGAGAACAGCATCTTTATGTTGAATAAAAAGTAAAAGAAAACTGTTGATTCCCATCTTCTTTAGAAAGATCACTTTCTTGTATTCAGTTCTCCAGAATCTTCCTTCACAGTTTACAAACCTCTGTGGCAGTAACACCCCAGGACTGGATTAGGAGAAGTTTTAATATGACCCAGTCAGTCAAGAGATGTTGAGTCAGCTCTAGTTGGCTGGATTCCCTGACCTTAGGTAGCAGGGACTTCATGATGAAATTGCAATGATTACTCACTCAGGGCCATTTCAGCTATAGAATCCAAATGAGGAATCTTACAACACCCTGCCTAGTCTTTCCACCTTTCCCCACCCAACTCTTCCCCCCATATTCCAATTCATTTCACTCCTGATGAGCTGGCCAACACAATTTAGTAGAATTTTTAAAATAGCTGCAAAGCATTTAACCTGGGCTTGTCTGTTCAGATAGATATACTGTTAAGACTAGCTAAAATATTTTAGGAAATTATAAAGGATGGTGGCCCCCTTAGTGGTGAACAGTAAGGGGAAAAATAGCCCCAGGTTTTAGATATTTCATGAGATCTTGTTTGTATATGAAGACCCTGGAATTTCTATCATCAGAATGAAACTGAGCCTTGTGGGTCTGATGCAATCAGGACATGAACCTCTGAAGTAAGGGGAAGTAAAGTGGTTCTTGAGAAGGACTTAGGGAAATTCGAAATTTCAGTTTTTTTCAGGCCCTTTCTCTTCCTCAAATGGAGAGGACTCTAAGAGTTGTACTATGTATTTTTAGGGGAATGGTCACAAAAAATGGAGCTGGGAAAACTAGATTCAAATTTTAGCTCAGTAGTTAGGCACTGAGTCTCAATTTCTCTATCCATAAAATGGTAATATCACAGCTGGATTGTTTTCAACAAAGCATTTTGCAAACACTAAAGCGCTCTACAAATGTAAGTGGTGGTGATTATCATTATGCTGGGCTACCACCACTACCCTAACCAGGTCCATGCATCACCTTTTGACAAATGAGGCATATGCAAGAAAAAGCATGCAGATTACATTGTAAGCTGCATTATTATTATTTTTTTAACAATAGTGATAATTTAACTAAATGGCCCAAAACCTCAGCCCTTTATCATTTTTTTTGAACTTAACTAAATTCACGCTGCTTTGAATATCTTCCAGCCAAAGGTTTGGCTTTGACTATTGCCTGTAAAAAAATCTTTGTGTTATATATATTTACAATCTTTGATTCACACCCAGTTGTTTAATGTGGTAGTATTGATTTAAATAGAATAGACAGTAATTCTCATTGCCTGTGGCTCTGCTTCAAACTGGGTCCTTGTAACCTATTTCTACAAGGTCCAAGGAAATCGATTAGGTAAGCCGATGGATTTTGCCAATAGAAAAGAACTCCCTACTAATGTGGCACTCACTCTCCATTGAACTGAAGATTTGAGAGGACAGAAGTCAACTTTGTGATTATAGTCTCTCTTTTTTTAATTTGAACCAAAGAAATACTGTAGCTTTCATTCTTCCTCTTACTGTGGATTCCCTTCTGCCTCTTACATATAGAATATTCTTTTTTCTCTCTTTCTTAACTTACTTCAATCTTATAAGACTATATATGGCTCCCTCTGTTTAAAAAAAACAAACTAAACCAAACAACACAACATCCAAGTCATTTCCCCTTTAAAGGTCAATTATGCTATCAAGATGATCAGACTCCTTCAGATGCTCTGGGAATGATGACTATCATTCATGCTTTGGTGGAAGAGTAAGGTTTCCATGTGGGTAGGGCCTAAAGGTCCTCCAGCACCTTTCCAGCATTTCCCCCTCTTCACTATCAGCACTACTCTTTCCTGATTAGAGAATACCTATGAAAATATTTCCATAGCTTAAACAAGCACCACTATCATATATGAATTTTGACAATTTAAAGAGAATAAATGTGGAGTAAATTTGCAATATTGTTTGTACTAAGACTGCAAAATACCTTCTGCCAGATCTGAAGCCATCACTCACATCTGAGAGGGTTCCAAATTGACTACTGCTGTAGCACTCCCAAGACTAATATATAGGAGGTGTTTGATAAATGCTTGTTAATTGCTGTTCAGAAGAACAGAATTCTCTTCCCCTAACTACAAGAGTAGCAATGTGTCAGATTAGCATTCTTAACCTGGAATTCATAAACTCGTTCGATATCTTGATAATTACATTTTAACCTAATCGGTTTCCTTTATAATTCTATGTATTTTATTTTATACATTTAAGAACATTATTCTGAAAAGGGGGACTATAGGCTTTACTACACTGCCAAAATGAGTCCCCGACACACACAATAATATTAGCTAATATTTATATAGCACTTACTATGTGCTAAGCATTTTGCCAAGCACTTTACAATTAGCATCCTATTTGATTTTCACAACAGCCCTGCAAGATATGTACTATTTTATTCTCCATTTTACAGATGAGGAAACTGAGGCAAGCAAATTAAATGACTTGCCCAACTTTATACAGATAGTAAAGTGGCTGAAGCTAAATTTGAACTTGAATTTTCCTGACTCCAGGTTTGACCCTCTATATTATCTATCTGCCCCAACACATACACAAAAAGAGTTGAGAGCTCTTGTGCTAGAAGGAGGCAAGGGAAGCAGGAAAAGCTTCCTTTTAGAAATTTTAAAGATTCTTTCCTAGATAACCTGAGTCCAGCCCTGACATGAAACAAAAAGTTGCTTCATGTAGTAACTGAAGCAGGTAAGCTTCCATAGGTAAGTTAGTACCACATCAAGAATTCTCATACTCATTTGCCATTGGATCTGTTCTACAGTCTCTCAGAGAAAAAGAGGAATGAAAAGTCAAGGGTCAGTCAGGAATCATTTCAACCCTTAGTTCCTTATTCATGAAAAATAAGATCGACTTTATATAAGACATCTTTGATTTCCCTGTTTCAAAATCAGCCAGAGTAGTAGTTTGAAAGGTCCAAAAAACATCTTTGCCACATGTAAGGGCCAAAGGAAGGAAAGGATTCTGGCTCTCCTCTTTGCTGATAATCCAATTAAGGCAAACTTCCTTCACTTTCCTGCTAATTTAGATCAGCATCCCAAGTAACCACATGACTCTATGGCAAAATAAATCAAGAGGCATTGGGTTTCAAAGGCCAATGAGAGGAGCATTGATGTAAGAACTTTTGGCAAATATTTTCAACCTTGGACCCTTTCCTCATATGCCTATTGATTCCCCCAGGCTCTGAATCAGGTGGGACCCATTCTGTTCAGTTCTTATGACTGAATTTAGAGGTTGTTCTAGGGTTATATTCTTAAATAGACAGCAGAAATATCAGTGATAGATTCCCAGTTCCAAGAGGCAAATTAAGACTACATTAGTAATGTTGTTTCTGTTGCCTCATACATTTGAATGTTCAGGAATGTGGAGTTTGGGTCATTTTCAGACTTGATTTACAGGAAAAAAATGGGACACAAAAGTATCATTGTAACAACTTTGGCTCAGCTTTGGGAAAAGACCATTCATGTACACACCCAGGGCATTTCAGTTCCAGAAACAGGCATGTGATTAGTCAGATGTCAGCCCTTTCCCTGTTAGCTTCCCAAAAGTACCTTTTTACCTTCTCTCCTGCAGTTTCTGAAGGAGAGGGAACCTTTTACCTTCCCATTTTCTGTTGACCTGGCTATTGAGCATAAAATCATGGGACCAAAATTTAGATTTGAAGAAAATTTGAAGGACTTATCTAGTCCAGTCTCCTGCACTCAGGCAGATTTGCCCTGAATTTCTTGCTGTTCTTGGAGTGAAGTGAAGTGGAAAATGGTCAAAAGAAATGTTGAGTTTCCAGTGCTGTAATGGGACGTTTGGTAAGGAAGTTATGTCTGCAGATTTTCATTTTTCTAATTCAGATCATTAGCCACTTTTGATGACCTTGTCTGACACTAAAGACAGAAACCACAAGGGATGCAAGCGGTAGAACTCTCACAGAGAAAAAAAAAAACCACTGCTGAATAATGAAGCACCCCAGACTATTATGTTTGGAATTTGTCTCCTTTGGTGACAGTACAGATAACTGTCTCAGAGCCATGGAGGTTTGACAACATGAAGACTTCTACCTATTCCAGAGATCCCACTGTTTAGAACATACCCCAAGAAGGTTATTGACAGTAAGATACACATGTTTAAAATAAC
>JAJPUD010011451.1:0-54564 GCA_023553655.1 Myrmecobius fasciatus | reverse complement strand
TTTTTTTTTTTTTCAGAAACTTTTTACTGTTTTCCTGGACATCCTCTGCCATACCCATTAATGCAATGCCTATAAGATGAAGTTGCAGAGATGATGTCTAACAGGAGCTAAGCCACTCAATTTTAGAATTTCTGTAATATCCTGATTATGAGATAACCAACCAGCCCTAAATCTGATAATGTTTTGCCTCAGCGATATTTTTGACATTTGTCCTGAAATGTAGTCCTTATATACCTTCCTCTCCTCCATAAGACATCATTAAGTTATCATTATTACTGTTGTATCTGATTAGGAAATATCACAGACTGCCCTATCATTCTACTCCACATCCCTGACACTTCCCAAACTAAAGTACCCTTCCTTAGACCATTTTCTTTCTTTGTTGCCATGTAGGCAGGATTAGCTCCTATTTTTGCATTTATATGACAATATTAAACCTAATTTCCCGAACTTAGTAAGCAATTAATTTCTTCATTCATTCACATTCTAAATATAAAAAATATCAATAGAGAAATTATGAATTACTAGAGTTAGAGGGATCATTGACTCCTATTTTTCCTAACCAAGTAATTTCTTCTCTAAAGTGATTCAGGAATTTTTGAATTAAGGCATTGATGGTATCATGTAGCCCAGAGTTTCTTAATCAAGAGTTCATGATTTTTGTTTTTAATTTTGATTACTGTATTTCAATGTAATAGGTTTCCTATGTAATTTTATTTTATACATTTAAAAACATTCTGAGAAGGGGTCCAGAGGCTTCACTAGATGACCAAAGGGGTCTATTACACACACATACAAACACACACACACACACATACACACACACACACCGAATCCTTATTTTAGTCCAAACCTCTCATTTGGTGAATGAGGAAACTCCTCTATAATTTATGACCTCTATTACTATTTTATCAGTTATCACATGATGTCATCTACTTTTGTCTCTTCAGCTTATATGTCTTTTCTCCTTAGTGAGAATATAAACTCCTGAGGGAGAAAGGGAGAATCTCAGATTGAAAGGAACCTCAGGGGTTCTACAGGGCAATTTCTATAAGGAGCCTTGACAAAATGGTCATCCAACCTCTACTTGAAGACCTTAAATGATAGGAATTAACTGCACCCATTGCATCCCAGACCTCGTGGGCCCAGTTCTTTTTGTTAGAAAGGTCCTCCTTTCATCACCATGAATTTTATTTCATTTTTCCTACCATCGTTCATATCCCATTTCATTCTTATACATGCACACAACATATAGTTTTACATCTTACTATAGAGAGGAGTTAAAGAGCACTTATGTGCAGCCCTACTATGTGTCAGGCTCTCTGCTGGATGCTTTACAAATATAATCTCATTTAGTCTTCACAACAGCCCTGTGAGGTAGGCGCTACTATTATTTACAGATACAGAAGAAACTGAAAGAAACAGAAGTTAAGTGACTTGTCCTGGATTACTTAACTAGTAAGCATCTGAGGTTGTATTTGAATTCAGGTCTTCCTGATTTCAAGTCCAGTGCCCTAGCTATTGGGCCATCAAGCTGCCATTAAGGGCCACAAGAATGTAGATTCCTTTTTTTTTTTTTTTTTTTTTTTTTTTTTTTTTCTGAGGCAGTTGAGGTTAAGTGACTTGCCCAGGGTCATACAACTAGGGCATGTTAAGTGTCTGAGATCAGATTTGAACTCAGGTCCTCCTGACTTCAGGGCTGGTGCTCTATCCACTGCGCCACCTAACTGCCCCTAAGAATGTAGATTCTTAACAAATATGTATTTAATGATAGAATGCTCATGAGATGCTCAATTCCATCTCATGAGCAAGTCTATGAGATTTCTTATTTGTTCTTCATTCTTACCCACTCTGCATCATAGGATTTCTCCATTTTTTGGTCCTAACTTGTGATTTCACCAGTGATGGGAACTCAGTGTGGAAACTTTGTGTTCCACTTACTAATTAGGAACTAAAAGGCAACTCGATGTGACATGTCCATGTTGACATAGCCGAAATGTCAGAGGCAAGAATTGAACTCATGTCTTCTTAATTCCAAGGCCCACTATCTCTCAGAATAGCCAAGATTCTCTAAATTCCATATTATTGGTTCAATTTCTGTTGCTCACTTGCATTTAATTTCAGTTCACAGTAAATCCTCTTTAGTTTTGGCAACAATTTCCTCTCTTTCAGGCCCAAGGCTCTGCTACCCCAGTTGACAGCAGTGACCTAAATCAAGAATGACATTAAATTTTTCCTTTTCCATGTTTATTCTAGTTTTGGACTTTCTGCTCTTATAAAAATAATTTTTATATTCTTTTTTGGTTATGTTTATGTTTTCTTGCTATTATTTTTAAGAATAGGAAAAAAGACTACAAATATTTATTTGAAGGTAATGCCACATAATTTTTTTTTATAAAAGTGACTATATCCACTCTCTTCCCCCATGCTTCAATATGTTTATGTTAGCTGGAGATGTATCTAAATAACCCTCAGTTCTATTGCATACATCTACATTAAAATAGGTTAAATGCATTTAACTATGTCATTGCTTACCAATTAGATCTTAGAGAAGCCTGTGAAGTTAATTCATATTTCCTGGTTACTTAAGGAACACCTTTTCCCCCAAGCATTTCCATAGTCTATAAGGGAAAATGTATATTCTTTGATATGATGGAATTATTTATTCACTGGACCAGAACAGCTTTTCAAGTCCTCAAAGAAACACTTTTTTTCCAAAGTGGTTTGGAAATCCAGCAGACTTAGGTTTCATACTTATTCAGGGTTTACAGATTACTGACCTGATAATGAAGCAATCCTATTGCCTCTTCAGCACCCTGAGCTCTGAGCACATATAAAATCCCCTCAGGGGGTCTGTGTTAGGGAATACCAAAAATATGCAGGTATACAGCAGTTGCTCAGTAACCTCAGGCAGTTCTGAGCTCCCTTTCCTCTCAAAAATAAAGAACTTTTACTTGACCAAAGTATATGAGAAGAGAAAAACCCTTGGAAATAAGTGAATAAGCATAGATGTATCTTTTTTTAAATAAGCCTCTTATTATGTGAAGATCAATTATGATAGACTTAGCTCTTCTCAGCAATGCAGTGATCCAAGACAATTCCAATATACTTGAGATGGAAAATGCCATCCACATCTAGAGAGAGAACTATGGAGATTGAATGTGGATTGAAGCATAATATTTTCACCTTTTTGTTGTTTATTTGCATTTTCTTTTTCATGATTTTTCCCTTTTGATCTGTTTTTTTCCTTGCACAACATGACAGATATGAAAATATGTTTAAAATTATTATCCATGTATAATCTATATCAGATTGTTTCCTGTGGAAGGAGTGTAGTCAGGAAGGGAGTGAGAAAAAATTGTAACTCAAAATTTTACATAAATGAATGTTGAAAACTATCTGTACATGTATTTGGGAAAACAAAATATCATTGCAAAAATATACTTTTAAAAATAAATAAAATAGGCCTCTTAAAAATAAAGCTATTAAGAATAAATTTGTCAAATAAAAGCAGCTATGGAACAAAGGAAAGAACAGAAAATTCAGGTAGAGGACTTGGATTCAAATCTTGAATATCCTATTGACTACTTAAATGATCTGTGGCAGGTAACTTTTCTAAACCCCAGTTTCCTCTTTAATAAAATGAGAGGTTTGTACTAGAACATTTCAAAAATCATATCTAGCTTTAAATATTTTAATTCAGAATTGGGAAATTCATCATACTCTTTAGATCAAGATTACTTATTTATTTATTAAATTATATTTATTTTATTCTTAATAAATGAAACAAAAATTTCTAATGGTTTCTGTTTTAATCATAAATTTTAAAATCTTGAAGGTACATGACTCGATTCTAGCTCCCTAGTTAGAAATCAACACTCACATAAGATAAAAACTTTTGTTTAAAGAAACCATTAAATAATAGAAAATTAATTAGAACAACAGTCTGTGGATATAGATTTTCCCCCATGTTGTCAAAATACATAGAAGAAAAGAGTAATGCAGTTGGAAGGTCTGGGCTGGTGTTCTGATTCTACCATTTCATTGCTGGGCACACATTATTTCATTCTTCTGAGCCTTAGTTTCTTTCTCACAGGGTCATAATCAAGATCAAATTAGATAAGATATGTAAAATGCTTTGTGAACCATAGAAAGATGTGTAGAAAAAAGTAGGATTTGGGGGCTAGAAGTGACTTCAGAGCTCATCTAACTCAACTTTTCCATCTGACAGATGTACAAGCTAAAGCTGAGAGAAGTCAAATAATTTGTCAAAGAGGCAACATAGAACTCTGCTGGGCTTTGTACTTAAGTCTTTTGACTTCAAATCCAATATTTTTCCTCTATTCCTCCATTCCTCATAATTAGTAATTACTTATCATTTCTTTTTAAATTTAAGTTTTTGTTACATTTTAAGTTCTAAATTCTCTCTAGTATGGGAATGGGGAGGGAGAAAAAAAGCTACCATTTGACACAGATGTGCCTATGCATGTGTATATGTGTGTATGTAAATGTATATGTGTATATCTAAAACTATGCACCCATACATACATATTTATGTGTGTGCTATATGTACATGTATAATATGTATATGTATCTATATTTGTATTGTGCTTTTCATAAACATGTATACTATGTGAATAAGTATATATATATATATACATATACACACACACACACATATATATATATGGGGTGAGTATGTGTGTAAAACCAGAGTATGCATACTTTCATACTTTTATTTATCAGCTATTTCTCTGCAGTATCTTCCTTCACAGAATCTTTATAACTATTTGAGTATTTGTGATACTCAGGAAAACTTATTCAGTTATTCTTTGAACAATATTGCTGTTACTATATGCAACATTCTCTTGGTTCATGTCACTCTTCATTATTTCATGCAAGTCTTTCCATGTTTTTCTAAAATTGGCTTCCTTATCATTTCTTATGGCACAGTAGTGTTTCATCACATTATACTTCATGTCATATTTTAGATTTTTATGATTATAGATACTTGATCAGTTATTTTTAAACTCACACTTAGACTGTATCTATAAAAATAGTTGAGCAATAATTATGAGAAAGGTTGAACCCATAACACTTGGCAAAAACCAAACAGGACACCAAACAGAAAGCTAGCAGGGCCGAAGAATCTTTAACTTTACTCAAACTACACTAAAATACGATCAATCATATTGGAAGGTACCATCTTTTTCAATCAATCAATAATCTTTTATTGAGCAGGATAGTGGGAACATAATTCTAAACTGTTCTGCTACCATATGAGCCTTTTTAGACACAGTCATAAATATGCATTCCCTTTCTACTAAAAGGAACCCTGAGGGGATTATGGTAATCTGTCCCAAAGCAACTTCTTTGAACTCTGGCTCCATTCCCATCTAGGGTTTTAATGTCACCAGGTGATTTATTCTAGTAGAGCAAAGGGCACTAGATTTAAAGTTAGAATATCTGGGTTTGAATCTCTGCTTTAATTATTTGTCAAAACTACTTTGCTTCTCTAGTCATCAATTTCCTCATCTGTAAAATGGGAGCTCAGGACTTGATATAATCTGAAATTCCCTCTACTTTTAAATCTGTGAGTTTGTACTTTTTTCCCCTGAGGCAATTGGGATTAAGTGACTTGCTCAGGGTCACACAATCAGGAAGTGTTAAGTGTCTGAGACCAAATTTGAACTCAGGTCCTCCTGACTTCAGGACTGGTGCTCTATCCACTGCATCACCTAGCTGCCCCTGAGCTTACACATTTTTATAATTATGGCAAAGAGTAAGAAGAAAGTCTTTACCTCATGAAGTAGATGACTTTTGAGGGATTTATAGGAAAACTTGCAAAAGAACACAAGATAAAATGGCATAAAAATTTATGACTGTATTGGTGCAAAGACCTACTCCAAGCAAAGCATAGATCTGCCAAAGTGGACCTCAGTTGCCACCAATAACAATTCATCTAAACCAATTCTCTCTCTTTTTTTAAAATTTATTTATTTATTTTTATTAAAGCTTTTTATTTGTATAACATATGTATGGGTAATTCCCCAGCATTGATCTTTACAAAGCTTTCCATTACAAATTTTATCCCCAGTCCCCTCCCCTCCCCTAGATGGCAGGAAGTCCACTACATGTTAATAATGTTGAAAAGCTTGAGAAGTTACGCAAGGAAAATCCTATCTACAAGAAAAAAAGAAAATCACAGAAAGGCAACACAATGCAAGCAAACATCAATAGAGAGCATGCAAATGTTACGTTGTGGTCCATATTTCATATCCCTCTCTCAGGGTGTATATGGTTTTCTTCAGTGAACAATTGGAACTGGTTTGAGACAATTCTTTGTTGCAGAGAGCCATGTCCATCAGAATTGATCATCATGTAATACTGTTGTTGCTGTGTATGATGATCTCCTGGTTCTGCTCGTTTCACTCAGCATCAGTTCATGCAAGTCCCTCCAGGCCTCTCTGAAATCGTCCTGCTGGTCGTTTCTTACAGAACAATAATATTCCATAACATTCATGTACCATAATTTATTCAGCCACTCTCCAATTGATGGGCATCCCTTCAGTTTGCAGTTTCTAGCCACTACAAAAAGGGCTGCCACAAACATTCTTGCACAGGTGGGTCCCTTTCCCTCCTCTAAGATCTCTTTGGGATATAGGCCCAGTAGAAACACTGCTGGGTCAAAGGGTATGCACAGTTTGACAACTTTTTGAGCATAGCTCCAAATTGCTCTCCAGACTTGTTGGATCCGTTCACAGTTCCACCAACAATGTATTAGTGTCCCAGGTTTCCCACATCCCCTCCAACATTCATCGTTATCTTTTCCTGTCATTTTAGCCAATCTGACAGGTGTGTAGTGGTACCTCAGAGTTGTCTTAATTTGCATTTCTCTCATCAATAGTGATTTGGAGCAACTTTTCATATGACTAGAGATGGTTTTAATTTTATCATCTGAAAATTGTTCATATCCCTTGACCACTTATCTATTGAAGAGTGGCTTGAATTATTATATATATGAGACAATTCTCTATATATTTTAGAAATGAGGCCTTTATCAGAACCATTAAATGTAAAGATGGTTTCCCAATTTGATGCTTCCCTTCTAATCTTGTCTGCATTTGTTTTATTTGTACAGAAACTTTTTAACTTAATATAATCAAAATTATCCATCTGGTATTCAATTAGGAGTTCCAGATCTTCTTTGGACATAAATTTATTCCATCTCCACAGGTCTGAGAGGTAAACTATATTACGTTCCTCTAACTTGCTTACAAAGTCCCTCTTTATATCTAGATCATGAACCCATTTAGATCTTATCTTGGTATGTGGTGTTAGGTATGGGTCAAGCCCTAATTTCTTCCACACTAGTTTCCAATTTTCCCAGCAGTTTTTGCCGAATAGTGAGTATTTATCCCAAAAGCTGGGGTCTTTGGGTTTATCGAACACTAGATTGTTAAGGTTATTGCCTAGATTGTCCTGATAACCTATCCCGTGCCACTGGTTGACTGCTCTATTTCTTAGCCAGTACCAAATGATTTTGATGACCGCTGCTTTATAATATAGTTTTAGATCTGGTACAGTGAGGCCACCTTCATCTGTCTTTTTTTTTCATTAATCCCCTTGAAATCCTTGACCTTTTGTTCTTCCAAATGAACTTTGCTACTATTTTTTCTAGATCTGTAAAATAATTTCTTGGGAGTTTGATTGGTATGGCACTAATTAAGTAAATTAGTTTGGGTAGTATTGTCATTTTTATTATGTTCGCTCTGCCTACCCATGAGCACTTAATATTTTTCCAATTGATTAGGTCTGATTTTATTGGGGTGAAAAGTGTTTTGTAGTTTAGTTTGTATAGTTTCTGACTTTTCCTTGGCAGATAGATTCCCAAGTATTTTATCCTATCATCTGCTATTTGGAATGGAATTTCTTTTTGTATCTCTTGCTGCTGAACTTTGTTGGTAATATATAAAAATGCTGATGATTTATGTGGATTAATTTTGAATCCTGCCACTTTGCTAAAGTTGTGAATTGTTTCTAGTAGTTTTTTAGTTGAGTCTCTAGGGTTCTCTAAGTATACCATCATGTCATCTGCAAAGAGTGATAATTTGTTTTCTTCATTACCTACTCTGATTCCTTTTATTTATTTTTCTTCTCTTATTGCTAAAGCTAACATTTCTAATACAATATTAAACAGTAATGGTGACAGTGGGCAGCCTTGTTTCACTCCTGATCTTATTGGGAATGGTTTTAATTTGTCTCCATTACATATGATGCTTGCTGATGGTTTTAAATAGATGCTACTGATCATTTTAAGGAAAAGCCCATTTATCCCTATACTCGCTAGTGTTTTTAATAGGAAAGGGTGTTGGTTTTATCAAAGGCTTTTTCTGCATCCATTGAGATAATCATATGGTTTTTGTTAATTTTGTTATTAATATAATTAATTATGCTGATAGTTTTCCTAATATTGAACCAGCCCTGCATCCCTGTTATAAATCCTACTTGGTCATAGTGTACTATCCTGGGGATGACTTTTTGTAATCTCATTGCTAATATCTTATTTAAAATTTTTGCATCAATATTCATTAAGGAAATTGGTCTATAGTTTTCTTTCTCTGTTTTCACCCTACCTGATTTAGCTATCAGCACCATATTGGTCTCATAGAAGGATTTTGGCAGTATGCCTTCTGTCCCTAATTTCTCAAATAGTTTGTGTAGTATTGGAATTAATTGTTCTTTGAATGTTTGGTAGAATTCACATGTAAATCCATCTGGCCCTGGAGATTTTTTCTTAGGGAGTTGGTTAATAGCTTGTTTGATTTCTTTTTCTAATATGGGACTATTTAAATAATTTATATCCTCTTCTGTTAACCTGGGCAATATATATTTTTGTAGATATTCCTCCATTTCATTTAGATTATCAAACTTACTGGCATAAAGTTGGGCAAAGTAACTCCTAATTATTGCTCTAATTTCCTCTTCATTGGAAGAAAGTTCTCCCTTATCATTCTTGAGACTAACAATTTTATTTTCCTCTTTCCTTTTTCTTATCAAATTAACTAAAGGCTTATCTATTTTGTTGGTTTTTTCATAGAACCAACTCTTAGTTTTATTTATTAACTCAATAGTTTTCTTATTTTCAATTTTATTAATTTCTCCTTTTATTTTTAGAATTTCCAATTTAGTATTTAATTGAGGGTTTTTAATTTGTTCTTTTTCTAGTTTTTTAATAATAAGCCCAATTCATTGATGTTTTCTTTCTCTATTATCTAAACCAATTCTCAAAAACATCCCCAATCAGTGCTATTCATCTTCTACCTGAAGACTTCTAGTCAGCAGAATTCCCATCATCCAAAAGCAGCCCAGCCCACTTTTAGGATAATTCTAATTGTTAGGAAACATTTTCTGCCAAAATCAAATTTGCAGCTCTCCTTGTTGGTGTCCAGGTCTGTCTTATACAGCTAATTAGAACAGTTCCAATCCCCTTTCTTCACTGAGTCAAAAATTTGAAATCATGTCCCCTTATGATCTCTTCAGATAAAACATCCCTGTTTCCCTCAAATGACTCTCCCATGGCTTGTTTCTGGTACTTTGACTGTTTCAATTGCCCTCTTCTGGTTTTGCTTTTGCTTATCTGTATTCTTCTTAAAATAGGGTACTGAGAGCTGAACATGAATAAGGCCTGGCCAGAGAAGAATATGACAAACTCTTACCTCCATTGGTCTGGAAACTCTGCCTTTCTGCATATACCCTAAGATAGCATGCACTACTGTCATGTCCCTTTTTTGTTCATAATAAACTTACTATCTACTAAAACCCACTAATCTTTTTCATAGAAATTATCATTTGGCTAGGTCTTGTCCAGCCTATGCTGAAGAAGTTATTTTTCTCCTTGTATACAACGTATTTTTATTTCTCTTATATTATATCTTATTAAATTTAGTCCATGATTATTTCCTGAGATCTTTTTGGGTCCTGATGGTCATCTAGTACATCAGCCATGATTCCAGTTTGCAAATTTGGTAGGCATGAATTCTATAGCTTTATCTAAACCACAGAGGAGGAGGACAAGGAGAAATTCTTAAGACATTGTACTAGAGAACTTTTTCTCAAATGGGTATTATTCAATTAAGGACTACTATTTGGGTCCAATTATTCAGCCAGTTCTGAATCCAAGTAACTGTCATATCTATTATTCAACCCATGTCTGTCTTGTCCATAAGGAAAGTGTGAGATATTTTTGTCAAATGCTACAGCATTCCCCAGTCCAGTCAGGCCATCAATATAGAAAGTCAGAGTGGTGGAGCTGTAAGAATCCTTGGAGATCCCCTAATTTAATCCTTCCATTTTGCAGAAGTGATTTGACCAAGAAGATGCAGTAAAAGATAAGCTAAAACTTAGGGCTTCTAGAATCAATGCTCCATCCACTGCCCCACTCTTCCTATTATTCTTTCTCCCAACCATTGCTACACACAGCGTTTTCATGCCCCAAAGAGGGAAAAAAATCAAATTATTCAATTCTCCAGTTCCTATGGCAATGCAATTCTAGGCTCTTATGTTGTCTTCCCTCCCTCTCCAACCTCTGTCACATTGATTTTTCAAGATCCAGATTAGATTGTAACCTCTCCCTGAAACTTTTTCTCACTATTCCAGACTCCACTGATCTCTTACCTCTGAACTACTGCGCTAGGTTAACAATAATGTTACTCCCATTTCCATGAGATTATCAGGTTAATAAAATACTAATAAATAATAAATATTGGACAATACAAATAGTACAATTTATTTTTTACTGATGAGGAAACTGAGGCTGTGAAGTTTAGAAACAAACCTGTTAAATGGTAGATTCAGGACTTCAGTCCAGGTTTTTAAACTGGAAACTAGAAGGTATGAGCAACTAAGTGGTCAGTGGATTGAGTATCATCACTGGAGTCAGGAAGTCTAATCTTCCTGAGTTCAAATCTGGCCTCAGACACTTAGTTGTTGTATGATCCTGGACAAGTTCCTTCATCCTAATTGCCTCAGTTTGCTCATCTATAAAATAAGCTGGAGAAGGAATGGCAGCCCATTCCAATATCTTTAGCAGGAAACCCCAAATGGGTTCATAGAGAATCAGACATGACTGAAAAATGACCAAACAGCATCAACAATGGAAGGTTTGGTAGATCTGAAGACAGAGATCTTGTTCATAGCCTTGTTCCTCAGTTTTCTTGTGAGTAAAAAAATGAGCATTTGACTAAATTATCTTCATGGGAAAGATAGGGAAGTCGGGATTGAGTGACTTACCCATGATACCCCACAGTTTAATTTTTTCACATATGTTAACTTTGTCTCCCTTGGCCAAACAAACTTTCTTTGGTTTTTTCATGTATCACACTACTTTGTACCCAGCAATACATTCTGGGAATTCATTGGTTGAATAGTTCTCATGCTCAGAATCTTCTTGCAAGTCTGGCATAGGGGCTTTATAACTAAATTAAGTTTGTGATTATCATTTGTAATATTCTGGATCATAGAAGCTGATTACAAGAAATTCCCAGACGGCCAGTTCTTAATCAGAAATAAACCAGCTGTGAACCTCTGTTTCTCCCTCTGGCTACAAATAAGCCCTGGTGGGCACTCATCAGCCTCCCAACCCACAGGGAACAGGCTAGAAGGCAGAAGGCAGAGATCTAAGAATGAGAACTTGCCTTTTGTCTCTCATTTACTAGTTCTATTCTCACTAACTGACTTTCTAGATTCTGTACCATATCTTTCAAATGTCCCTTTCAGTTTCACCTTCCTTCTCCTGGATTTATTTGGCCTGGTCGAACCTAATGATATTCCTTCTTGATCTTCTTGTCCAGTCTACCTTCTTGGAACACTGCATCTTACCTATAAGAACCCCTGTGCTCACCCGTCTGGCCCAGTTTACCCAGACAGATTTACTCCCTGTAGTTACAGATGAAGGACTAAATTTTAATTGACTTTCATATGTTAACGAAATCCCTCTCTGTAGTCCATCACAGGCTGCCTCTCCTGCCTTGGAATCTATTCCCCTAATACAAGAACTAACTTTGCATCTGGGATGAATTAAAGAAAAACTTTTGGTGGCCTTTGCTTCTGGCAGTGTCCTTGCCTTAATTAACGTTCTAGATTTTGAAAGATTCAGCCAGCAGAATCAGGGTGAAGTTGGGGTGGAATTTTGGAAAGAACGGTAGACTTAAGAGTCAGAAGATTTAGTTTGGGTCCCAACTTAACCCACATAGATATCACAAGCCAAGAGCTGGGGAAGGCATCAGAAGCTATCTAGTCCAACTCTCTCATTTTGCAGATATGGAAGTTAAATGATTAGCTCAAAGTCATATACATAATAATCACAGAAGGTGGGATTTGAATCCAGATCCTCTGATTACAGAGTCAGCTCTTTTCACTGTCCCTCACTGCCTCTCAGAGCTCATGGAACAGTAATTTCCATTTAGATTAAATTATGGAAAGACCAACTGAAATGAGAAAAGTATCTGAATATAAAATGTTTTTGGATAAAATACAAGTATTATCACCTGGTAATACTGCTTCCAGAATGAAACTAAGATAAAAGAAAGGGAGGGGGAGAGAAAGAAATTACCTAGTAAGAGCTTTTAAAGAAAGTGTTTTAAGAACGGGTGAGTAATTTGTAATAAGCATAGCAACTTCTTACTAGCAAATGGGTACTGAAAAAGGGACAGGAAACAATATATTCTTTTAAGAAGTTAATAAAAAAAAACAAGCATTTACCAAATGCCCACTATGTGTCAAGTCACTTAGGCATCAGGAATACTATATAATGAATATTGTAGCCCCTGTACTTGCTATTAAATTATGTTTATATTTATTAAATTGAGAAGTACCTTGGAAATAAATAGTGGATAAGGCATTGGACTTGCAATCGGGAAGTTGTTGTTCAGTCGTTTCTATCATGTAGGAGTCTTCACAAACCCATTTGGGATTTTCTTGGCAAAGATAATAGAGTAGTTTGCCATTTCCTTCACCAGTTCTTTTTACAGATGAGAATACTGAGGCAAATAGTTAAAAGACTTGCCCAGGGTCACACAGCTAATAAGTATCTGAGGCCAGATTTGAACTCAGCAAGATGAGATCTTTTGATTCCAGGACAAGCATTTTATCCACTACACCACTTAGCCACCCCTATAGTTAGGAGGACTTGTGTTCAAATCCTTCCTCAGACACTTGATACATATGACTTTGTATAATTCATTTAAATTCTTTTTCTTCATCCATTAAAAGAGAGGATTAGATTCCACCTCCTTTAAGGTCCCTACTAGAACTCAATTGTCTTATAAATTAACAAACAGATGGTCTAGCCTCTACCCTGTAAGAAATTCTGAATTAGCAGAATATAAATCCATAGGTTTTACTGTTCATGGTATTGATCAAGCAACACATTTCCTTCTCTCATCCACAGCAACATCTGCAGCGAATACAAATTTAATAGTGCCCATACCCTGGTATTTCTCTATCAAATGCACTCAAAGGAAGATGGAAAGTGCATAGTTTCTCCCCCACACTGCTATCATATCTCCAGCCCCACTGAAAATTACTTTTTAAAAAAGTAAGAAACAAGAAACTTGACCACTCTGGTTCACCATTCATTAAGGGCAGATGTCATCATGCCCTTTGTTGAGAAGAACATTATGGAGCATCCAACAATTAACAGACACAATATATGCCACATGCACAAGACCCCCTAGAGGATGATGAACTTTTTCATTTCCCCTATTGAAAAAAAATGATGAATTATTAAAGCTCATTCTTCGAGCCCTGTAAAACCCACTCTGAGAACATGGTGCTAAATACTTGGTGCTCTGGCACCTCTACGTCCTGGCTAGAAAATTCATGTGCTATATTGTTTGACACACTCATTCTCTCAGGTGAAAAGCTTCGTGCAAAAATGCATAATTTATTAGGCTGATCCAGCTAAGCTGAATAATTAGATCATCTCCTTGTACCAACCAGGCCACATTTTATGATGATCTTTTTAACACATAATCTAAATTGGGCTGGGAGGTAGAGAGGGAGGGGAGAGATGGGGGGATCTAAAGTATTTAGTGGAACAGAGATGCTCTTTCTAACTTACTAGCAATATCTTTCCATGGCAACAAAAGGAGACACCCTTCTCTAGAGGTTTGAATTATCCATTTCAGTAACTAACAAAAGTCTCCTAAGTGTTTGAATAACAGGAATGAGAGAGATATTTTTATTCTTTTTTTAAATGGCACTTTGATTTTTTTGAAGAAACAAAATTATGAAAAGCAAGAATTCCATCAAGTCCAATTAGAGAGACAAGGACTTCCAAGCATTCTCAAGAGGGAAAGAAATCAGAAAGAAAAGTGAGTGACTTACCCTGTTTTCCAACCATATCTTCAAACCGCAGAGATGAGATCTTTCTTCAAAGATGCTGGACAGAGACCAGAGTCAGAGAAACAAGAAAAGTCAGGGAAAGAAATCAATGTTTAGAGTCCTTCTGGAGTGATCAAAGTGGAAATATATCTAATATAGAAGATTTTTCGGTTTTTAGTAACCCAGACGCTCTTCCTGATTCTCCCTCTCTGATTGCCACCAAGTACAGAAATGGATCTGTCATCCTCTGGAGATCTGCTTTTGAGCTGCCTTTGCTTTGAATTCTCTCATTTGCATATCGTTCTTCTTGAATGATCAGCAGAAATGCTTGGTCCAAGTTGTTCTCATATTGGGTTGGAAACCTCGGCCTCCCATTCACTAGCTGGACAACCAGTCCTTTTCTAGTTGGTCACGGACCTCAGCCAGGGCTGTCGTGAAGATAATTCTTCCTGCGGTCAATCTGGTTCTGCATGGTCTCTCCTCTGCCTCCCCGTTTCCTCCTTTTTTTCCCCCTTGCCCCATTACAAGAGGTTAAATTTTTACAAAATTTATATTCATAAGACATTTTTGTGATGGTTTAAACTGATGGGAGATAAGAAGGGTTTGTACACCTGGCCTTCCCAGGGTGGAAAACTCCGTTTGAGAAACTAATCGGCTGTCTCCAATGTTGGTACACGGGCATATAGTACAACTTATTGCACGCAGGAAAGGCAAGTTCTCTGAAAAGGTCAAGGCAGATCCTCCATGTACTTTCTGCTCACATTACCTTTGATAGAGAATCAGGCAGAAAAAGAAAAATTTGGCCAAAAAATTTGGGCATTGATGGCCAAAGTAATTTTTATAGTAGCATCTTAAATCCAGTAATATAGCTCTCCAAGGCTTTGTTTTCATGAGTTTTCATTGTGTTAAGTATTCCTCTTTTTCAAATAATAATAAAAAGGGGGAGAGAAGCAAGGAGAAAAAAATATATACTTTCCCCCTTTGACATTTAACAAAATGACTCATGTGAATTTGCCTGGGGCATATGGTGAACACTATTGCTGCCCATGTATTTACTGTTTCCTTTGAACATCACATAATTGGTCCCTAGATTTCCCTGAAATCTTATATTTTATTCTCAAAACCTTATATTTGCTATGGCTTTATCCTAAGGATCAGCTTCCTTTAAGACTCAAGCTCTTTTCTTTTACTTTGGATATGGAACTGTACACCCAAAGGTTCAGGGTAAAGTCCTTTGGGCATTCACTATTCTTATAACAATTTCTCCATTAGGAAACAGTACATTTTTTTAAAAAAGGGATCAGCACTGAAGGCCTTTTTCCCCTCTACAATTCAGTCTAATTCAATACTTATGCTTAGCACTTTCTGTGTACAGAATATTGTGATAAACTGGTTGGGAGGAGAAATTCAATCATTCAGTAAGCACTTATTCAGCACCTAATATCTCTGTTCTGAGGATACTAAGATAAAAATGAAATTGTCCCTGCCTTCAAGGGACTTGTCTTATATCCAAGGGGAAAGGAAGAGGGAGAAAAAAGAAAAAGGGAAAGAGGGGAGGGAAAAGGAAGGGAGAGAGAAAAAAGGAAGGGAGGGAGAAAGGAAGGGAGGGATAGACATACAGACAGAAATAGGAAGACAGGGAGATGAGAGATACATACAAAGCAGATACAAGGTTACCTTAAATGGCAAGTCACTAGTAGCTGGTGAGGTTAGGAAAAGTCTCCTTCAGAAGATGATACTCAAAGCCAAGGACACAGAAAAGTGAGATTGAGGAGAGAGAGCATTTCAGAAATGAGGGAGAGGCTATATAAAGTTCCAATAAGAAATTGTCTCTATATGGAAATATATTTAAAAGTATTGTACATTTATAACCTATATGAGACTGTTTATTTGTTCTCTTGGCGAGGGGGGAGATAAGAGAGGGAGAGAGAAAAAATTTAGAATACAAAATCTTACAAAAATGAATGTTGAAAACTATCTTTACATGTAATAGGAAAAATAAAATATTAAGAAAGTCTCTGCCCTTAAAGAGCTTTCAAAAAAGATATTTTACTGTTTGCTATTAAAATAGTATCCTGGGTTCTGATGGGATGGGGGGAGATTTGTTGTTGTTGTTGATGATGCTGTCTCTTTTTTCTTTTGTTTTGTGTTTTACTATCAGTAAAGATGTAACTAGGGATTCTGGTCCCTGTCACAAATGCAACTGAATTAGGGGACCATTATCCATGGCAGGGCATTGTCCAAGGAACGACCACTTCTGTGCCTGTGAGGTAGAGCATAGAAAGAAGTCACAGAAGTTGAAATTGAGAAACTCAGAGATCAAGTAATTCTAAGGTAACAAAAGTTGGGATTAAGAGGGCTGTGACCTAGGTGTTTGAATTATTGTGAAAGAGAAAGATTCTACCTGGTCTGGTGGCCCACTGTGCTTTGCATGGTGGAATATCAGAGTGGTCTATCCCAGTGAGAAGAGAGGCCAGGGGAGAGGGGTCAGATGAACAAGGGACTGATGGGTGCCAATTCAAACTAGAAAGTAGGCAAATCAAATAGCTGACACAACACAGCTAGGGATGGGTGGAAAGGGGAGAGGACTACTCCCTGAAGAAGTTGGTATCTGAAACTAAATCAAATGCAAGTTCAAATTCTGAGGTTCAGTATATTTCCAACTTAATTTGTGGTTTTATCATGAAAAAATTTCCATTTGATAATTTAATACAAGACTCATAGTGAGAGCAGAATTTGTGCCCAGAACAGGTAATTAAAGATGAAATCCTGAGTTCTTTGCTTAATGTTCTTAAGGGTTTGTTTTATGACCCAATGATAAGAAATAGAATGTTTCTTTCCTTCTCAAGAACTCTGCTTCAAGAGTCTAGCTCCCTCACCCTTGGCATCCTTATGAGTATGATCAGACCAATACAACTCAACTTCACAATTATCACAGTTAAAATTACAATGAGACTTCTGAGACGACTTGTATAATGCCGTCAGTTTCACAGTTGGGAAAACTGATGGTCAACAAAGGAATTCACCCAACCTAAGATTTGAGGCAGAGCTAGGAAAATTACTCTCGGCCTACAAGAGTAAATTAAGAGTAAATGGTCATTTACTCTTAAGTTTTCCCCTGTTCTTAAGAGAATTTTCTTGGTTCTCCTCCTATCCAAAAAGTTATACCATGTATATATAGTGCTTATATATATATATATATACATACATACATACACATATATGTTCTCAACTTTAAAAAATGGTTATACCTCTCCCTCTTGGAATCTTCTTGGTGAATATTTATAGATATCGGTTTATATCTATAAGTGTAGGTATACCTATACATACATTATATATTGCATAACTATGTATATATAAACACATATATATGTATATATTTTATATACACATGCAGGCAAACACACATAGACATGCACACATACCAGGAAGACCCTAAGGAAGAGAAAAGCCTATAAAAGATATATAGCAATAAGAGAGAATAAAGCTGAAGATCTTATGATCATATATGTAGAACTAAAAAGAACTTTAGAGGTCACTTAGTTCTACCTCTAATTGGTACAGATGAGGAAACTAAGATACAAAGAGATTAAATTATCTGAAGTTGCCCAGGTTAAGTGATAGAGCTAGGATTCAAATGCACATACTCAATCTCCTACTCAGGTACACTCTCCCTAAATGCCATGCTACCTTTTTTTGATACTAAGTAAAAATACTGACACAGCTAATGTCAAAGACTTCATAATCTTCATCAGCAGAAATACCTATCATCATCATCATGATCATTATTATAATCATTGCCAATGGATTATACCAGTATAGCTCTTTATATTTTTAGTATATTGTGCTTTCATCCTTATAATAACTCTGTGAGTTATACAGAACATATACTATTATTTCCATTTTAAAAACAGCTAATTTGGGGTACAGAGAAGTAGTGTCATCAGGTGGGAAATGGCAATTGGGAGAACTGAAATCGAATCCTGGCCTTGCCCCAAACTAGACTTTAAACAAGCTTTTCATCCCTCTTGATCAATTTCTTCACATGCAAAATGAGGAAATGGGACTAGGCTCTAGAGGTGAGTTGTGAACTTTTAAAAACATATTTTATATTTATCTTTCAATATAATTGGTTTTCTAATACTACACATTTTACATTATGTATTTTAAAATGGTATTTTAAGAAAGGGTCTATAGTTTTTACCAGAGGAATCCATACAATAAAAAAGTTAAGAAGTCTTGAAATAGCCTTGAATAGCCTTGAAATGTCTTCAAGGTTACTCCTATGTCTGACCTAGGTAGAAACTGAGCTGGGATTATAACTCTGCAGTTCATTATTTCACAGGATTTAGGGCTCAGTATCCTTTGCATCACATCCATCCTCCTGGATATTTTGGTTCTAGTCCTGACTGGATGGATTGCTAAAATCTTCAGATGATACTTTAAAATTCCTTCCAGCTCTGAAATTCTCTCATTTTTTTCCTCTGTACTTCATCCCCAGATTGACATTAATTTATACTGGAGAGGTCCTTGTGAGGCTTAATTGAGGACCACAAAAGATATAGAGATCTCCAAGTAGGCAGCTCTGCATAATTTCCCCAAGCAGCTCACTCTGTAAAATTTCATTTTCAACATGAATGGTCACACTCCAAGCAATGAATGAGATGGATTGTTCAGGGGGAAATGACGCACTCGATTCTGTAGTACTGCTCAATAGTCCCAGTGCAGCTCAGCAGTGCGTCAGCATTTTCATTATAAACCCATCAGTGGTTTGGTAACTACTTGGTAAAGGACTCTGAAATCAATACTCTGAGTCATGCCTGAGAATAGCTAGACTGATTGTCCTAACAATTTTGAAACAGGAAAACACCTGAAAAAAAAAAATTCTCCTCTTCCAGGGAGGCTTCCTGACTTAGATTCATTTCTACCTTTATTCTTCAATGGGATCTCTCTGCATTCAGAATTAGTTTATTTTTTAATCACTTTGCATCTGTTGAGAAATTATTTAGTCAACCAAGTGTTGCAGTGAATAGAATGCCAGGTGTGGAATCAGGAAGATTTATTCATGTTCCCGAGTTCAAATCTGGCCTGACATACTTCCTAGCTGTGTGACTCTGCACAAGTCATTTAACCCTGTTTACCTGAGTTTCCTTATCTTTAAAATGAGCTGGAGAAGGAAATGGGAAACCACTCCACTATCTTTACCAAGAAAATCCCAAATAGGTCATGAAGAGTTTGGCATAACTAAATAACATAAAGAAGAAATTATTTGCTAATTGTTCTCAGGTGATTTCTTTGCATATCTGTTCTACCTTTCTAACTAAACAATGAATTTGTCAAAAATTCTTTTATTTTCAACATACCTTCTCCCACCATTGCCTCATAAAGTGTTCTTACAAGCAAAGTTTACTAAATGAGGCACAAACTTATCTATGAGCACCTATATATCCTCAATGAAATATGCTAGAAACTTGGCAATATATTGGGGCAAGAGACCAGGATTAACCATCATCTAATCAGGTTTGGTGATTTAGACTTTTTTTTAGTAGAGAAAGCAGAATCACTGATTCTCAGTTAGGATAGACACCTGAGTTTTATCCTGCCCCACTCTGATCTATATAAGAAACTAATCTATAAATTCCTAAGGGGAAAGAAGTATATTTAGAACTTCGTAAATTCTTAGACTGGATAAATTTCAATAAGTCTTCAGTAACGATTATTCCTTAAATAATGACAATTTTACAAATGAGGAAACTGAGTCCCAGAGAGATAAGTGATAGTTTTTAACTCAAATTCAAGTCTTCTGACATCCAATCTATGATTCTTATCTTACCTGTAGACTATCTAAATTTGACCAAACCTTAAAATTTTGTACACTTGTTAAGTCTTCCCTTGCTACTCCTTTCATTGATTCCCCACCCCCCTTCCCTTCTCTGTATTTATATGGAGAGTACAGATAAGCAGATTTATCCCTAATTATCTACTGTCTTCTACCTAACTCTAATCACAGTTCCTACACAGTGAGACAGTAAACTCCTCAAAGGAATAGATGGGCACAAACTACACACCTTAATTCTTAGGTATTTCTCCTTCCCACCCTCTGTAGGGTACTTGATGTTACAGTGGATAGCGATCCAGATCTGGAGTCTGAAAGACCAGAGTTCAAATATGGCCTCAGATACTTAATACCTGTGTGACCTGAGGTAAGTCACTTAATTCTGTTTGCCTCTATTTCCTCATCTATAACATGAGCTAGAGAAGGGAATGGCAAAGCACTTCAGTATCTTTATAAAAAAAAAAAAAAAAAAAAAAAAAAAAAAGAAACACCTCCAAATAGGGTCAGAAAGAACAACCCCCATTACTTCCCAGCCCTTCGCTCAGCACAGCCTTAGGCACTTAGTAGCTTATTAACTATTTAATGAATGATTCCTCAATAATAAGTACTGCTACAATAAGATCCTACTGTACTAGGAGAGGTTGGATACCGCAGGATCTTTAGGCTTTACATTTGTTACCTTCATAAAGAATTAAGAGGTGTCTTTGAGCCCTGGAAAATTAAGGGGTTTTCTTTGAGTTCCTCTCACAAGTCTCCTAATTGGCGAATGCTATTTAATGTGTTTCTCCATTATCTTCCAAGAACCAAAAAGGTGTCTCTTTTGGAAGCAAACCCCATCTATCTTATCCTAAGGAAAACAAAGGATTACTTCCACAACCAATAAACTTTCCAACTTTCATAAGGACCATTTCACAGATTCATAGGCTACAGAATGTTCTAATATATCCAAAGAGGATGATCCAGTTTCTACTTTAATAGCAGAGACGGGAAGCTCATTCTTTCACAGGATTTAGGGCTGAAATGGACTTTGGATTTCCTATTCATTTCACATTTGAGGTCTTCCTGCCTCCACTATTTTTTCTGTCCCTATGTTCTGGGGGCTTGACCCTAGTCCTGTGACACCAAAAAACCTTGCTCAGAGTCAGCCAAGCAATCTATGACAAAGGCAGGGCTACAATCTAGATCCTTCCTGGCTCCAAGCCCTGTTCTCCATCTAATATCCCATGCTATGTTCTTAGCACTGCCAGAATAATAATTACCTTTGGACTTGATCAAAAATCTTCAGTGCCTTCCTATTACCTATCAAGGAAATTTTCCCTTGCCATTCAGTGTGATTCTACCTTACCTCTCCAGCCTTATCTTATTTATTCCCCCACACACTATATCTCAACAAAATGTGTTGCTCTGTACATTCGAGTCCTTACCTTTGTTACACTGTAACCTATGCCTCTTTTTCCTGTTAGATTCTAACCCATCCTTCAAAGTCAAACTCAAATGCTAACTCCTCCAATGCCTTTTCTGACCTTCCTTATCAGGAATGACCTTCCCTTCTAACTATATATAACACAAAAGGTCTGTAAGTATGTATTAGACAGGCTTTGTCTTATCTAAACTTTCTACTCTCGGCTGTCACAATATTCTTCACAGAGGAGGTGCAAAACAAACACAAAGAGAAGTCAGTTCAGCTCATCTCACTGCTGTCCCTCCCATTCTTCCCCCCAAATTGAAATGCCCTCCTCAAAGCTCATCAAAATCAGACCCACCATTCCCCTTATTTCTTGTGTTCCTTGAAGGCCACTCATAGGGAACACTCCCTACTCTGACCGCCTTCAGCTTTTCTAGTCTGAATTTTATCACTGTCTCAGATGCTGCCTGGTTGGGGAGACCAGACTCAGAATGAGAGAGCAATATTAAACTGTCAGCTCATCCAGAGAGCTGCGTCTCCTGTTTTCTCTTCTGAACCTAGCTCAGGGCAGAACACACAGCACAGTTCTAAATTGATTAAACATTCCTTGAGTGATTAAAGGAACTGTACAGATTGGGGAAAGGTGATAAGGTGAGGATGGCTGAAATTCTTTCTTAGCTGGCAATGGAGGAGGGAAATCTTCTAAGGGGATTTTTCTTTGTTTCTCCCGAGTTAAGAATAGGTAATTTTGATTTAACTCTTGTGGTAATGACATAGCAATCTAAGTAAATAATCAAAGAAAACCAAGCATCAGAGTGAAATTACTTACAAAATTCCATAAGATAAAATAAAAGGACAAATCAATCACTAAGCATTAAGGAAACAAGCAAACAAACAAAAAGAGCAAAGCTCCATAGTAACACAGAGAGAAAGGGTGATGTGAAATAAACACTGAAATCAACTGAGATTCTCTACGCAGTTTTCCAGAGCTGTACAAGGTGAGCAAGTGGCTTCCCCTTTTTCCCCTCAGTTTTCCTAAGTCAGAAAATGGAGATCTCAGAAGGCCTTTCCAGATCTGACATCTTAGAACTTCAAAGACATAGATTCAGCAGAAGTGGCCGAAAACAGAGATCAGGTAACAGTGGCTGCAGCAGTCTAATCCTACTTAATCAAACCTCAGTTCATTTGGACCCCCAACTCCCAGGAAATTTGTTATCATTTGGCACGTTCTGGTTGGCAGTTTCCCTTTGTGCTATCTATGGAAAGAAGAGTTTGCTAAGCAAATTAATTGCCCAAACAAGGAAAATGTTTAGCCTACTTAAGAAGGAAGGCCAACAAACTGTTTCCAAGCAATTATAAAACCACTTTGTATGCAAATAGTGCTGCTAAACAGTGAGTGTGCTAATTACAAATTATTCTTTTCTCTCCACTAGAGCACTTACAAGATTCTCCAAAACACATATTATAGCCCAGCTCCCTTTACTCCAGCCCCCAGAGACAGCCCTAGGCTATAAGGAAGTAGGGAGGAAAAGGAGGGTGATTGCACCAGACCCAGTACTTGGGAACCCCCTGCCGCTTCTGTTGCAGAGTAGTGACTCAGGGAGTCAGCCCCCAAGATGAGCGGCAGGTGCTTAAAAAGACTGATAGCTGTAGAGCATCAGCCAGAAATACTGCTCCCCACCCCCATCCCCTGTTGTGAGCCCCCTCAGGCTGCAAATGGCCCTTTTCTGACTTTTTTCCCCACCTCTACCAAGGCTGCCCTTGATATTCACTTTAACCTGATTTCACCTGGATAGGAGGGGGGGGGGTGAAATTGGGAGAGGAATAGAATTCTATTAACTAAGCTTTGAAAAACCTCTCCTACTTCATCACTCCCTATAGCAGTGAAGGTAAATGTGTATGTTCTAGAAAGTAATCACAAAGTGGCATTTTTGTTTAAAATGTTTTGAATTCAGACTTTTTAATCAGTAAAATTGATGCTTGCTACTCCCCCTACCCAACCATGTTGGTTTAATTAAAAAGGGCTTTGTGGATTATCATCATCATTATTCTTATTTCTATACTAGTTCCTATTCCAATGCCTTATCATGGCTGGGAGATGAGGATGACTTGGAGACTACTAAATCTTATTAGGCTGAAAAAGTCTGGCACTAATAGACTGTAAGTCTGCTAAGGACCAGCCTGCCTAAATTCAGTGACAAGGGAAGAAAAAGTAATCATAAGACAATCTTAAGGTAATATGTGGCCTAAGTTATTTTTGTTGAGTTAAAAGTTTGATCATGTGTAAACATGTTTCTATTTTTATTTAATTATAAATTATAAACCTGGGCTGCTAGGATTCACTTTGTCCAATCAAAGAGAAAGAAGTATGTGTTGGGGAAGGGAGGAGTCTTACCATTCACTGCTCCAGAGGGCACTCATCAAATGAGAGTCGCTCACATTTTCCCAATGGCACCAGTTCCTGTAGTGCCACAAGGATGGATCAGAAAGGGGGGGAAGTTATACAAAGGAGGGAGGGTAGGAAGTGAGGAAATAATGGGGGAAGTGTGGTTGGATAGGTGATAAACATCACGATTGACAGTCATTTGAGAGGGTAGATGGAGTCTATTTTCCTACTTTCTGATTGGTTGATTACCCCCTCTCCATCCCCTTCCCCTTCATCTTGCATCCTCCCTCTCTCCCCTTTTCTCACTCTGCCTCTCTCCTCCTCCATCCCTTCCCCTCCCTCTCTTTCCCATTCTTTCTTTCGTTCTCCCTCCCACTCCCCAAACAGAAGGTCCAGGTACCTCTTCAGGAAACCTTTGCAGCTGATTTTCAGTTGCACCGTGAAGTGTTTGGGAGATAGAAGGAACACACCAATGAAATCACAGATATTTAAGATATTACCTACTAATACTTGTATACTTTGGTGTACCCATCTCAGGTATCCCTTTATTCTAATCCACCCTCCACAAAGTTGCCTAACTGATTTTCCTAAAGGCTCATCTAGTAACGTTCCCCACCCCATTCCTATTAATAACCTATAAAATCAAACAAAAATTCCTCTGATATTTAAAGTTTTTAATAAGCTGGGCTATAATTACATATTTTTTTCTGTGTACATAAAGTTCCATCTTCTTTCACAGTTCCCTTTCTTTTTTGCATCCGCTTCTGAGTCCCTGACATTTTTGAAGACAATTCAAGTATGTACTACCTACTATAGAAAGCTTTAGAGCTTTCCATTCTAAGGTGATCTTTAATCTAATTGAATATGTCTTGTATATTGTTTAAAGCACATGTTCTCTCCCCCACTAAAACGTGACCCTCCTGTAAGCAGGGACTCTTTTCATTTTTGTTTTTATAATTCCCAGCACTTATCACAGTGTCTAGCACACAGAAGAGGCTTAATTATTACTTGTTTGATTGATGGATCGCTTGATCTCATTGATGTGTACACTCAAGTATAGATTGTAGCCGATCTAGGATTTCTTATCCTGCTTGATTCTATTCTACTGGGAGCCACCATGATGGTTCCTCCAGGTTTTTTGATATTCATGGATACAAATAGAACACAATCTGTCCATTGGTTATCCCTTGCTCTTAATGCATAGCTGACCTAATTTTTTTTCCTTTTTCATACAAAAAAGTATAGTTTTAGAGCTGGGACATTAAGGTCATCCAGTATGCCCCCTTCATTTTAATGCTGAGAAGCCTAAAACTCAAAGGTGACTTGTTAAGGTTGCCCAGGTGGTAAATGACAAAGTTGGGATTTGAATCCTAAATCCATCATTCTTTCCATTTTGCCATAGAGCCTCTTACATATGTCTCTGATATTGTTATTTACAATATTGAAACTTTACATTTCATAGACCAATTTATTTTCAAAATATTTTCACTTAAGTTAAGTTCCATCCCTTCCTGGCTTGCTATCATTCCATTCCTTCAGAGCATATCCTAGGGAACTTAACCATTGTGCTCTGGGACTCCCTCTCTGAGGCCTTGTGTCCAGACTGAGTACCTTGCATGACTTACTCTGTCCCTGGCAATGTTTTACTTTATACTTTGACCATCTTCTTGCTTGTAGACCTAAATGTACTCTTTAAGTTGTTAAATGATAATTAATTTGATATTAATACTGCTCCTGGAAAAGATATTTCAGGTTCTCCCTCTATGACTTTATCTACCATCTCTGTGATTTTTTTCAAATTAAAACATTTCTGGGGGCAGCAGTGAATAGAGCACCAATCCTGAAGACAGAAGGACCTGATTTCAAATCTGGTCTCAGACACTTAACACTTCCCAGCTGTGTGATCCTGGTTAGGTGTGACACTTAACCCCAATTGCCTCAGCAAAAACAACAACAACAAATTAGAACATTTCTCCCTTCTATGTGTTGTTTCTAGGGATAGAATGGAATCGCTCAAATGAACTGCAGAGCTATTTGTTAAATTTTTACTGAAAGTAAAATACATGCCTCCTGAAAGCATATATAACCCTTAAATTATAAAACAATATTGACATTGTGGAGAAGGCCCTCAAACACACAAGATTAGGCGAAAGCCTAGTAAATTCTCAAAGGAAATCAAACACATTAATAAACATCTTATAAGTACAAAACAGTTATAAAAATGTTCACACCTGTGATTTTATTTGGTCCTCATCACAAAAATGTGAGTGGGAATACAAGTACTAATATATCTATTTCACAGGTAGCTGAGACCTAGTGAAAGGGAAAGATTGTAAATCCATCAAAATAGCAGGACCTCTTACTTGAAACCAGATTTTTAGTCTCCACTGTGGTAAATGCTGGGAATTTTTGCCTAAAGTTCAAAAATATCAGTTTATTTCTCCCTTTCATCTGATCCCAAATTAGCATAATAATCATTCTCTTATCACTTCATGCTAAGATTATTGCAATAGTTTCCTTTATGTCAATTAAGCATTAAGTTCTGCTATAGGTCAGGCAGTATGCAGACCATACAAGGAGAAAAGCATGCAAGCCCTTGACTTCATAGAGTTTGTATTCTTCAGGGGTGCAATATGTATGTATAACACAGTTACAAAGTAATATAGAACAAGGTAATGCAAAAAATGAGGAGATATTAGCAGCTCTTGGGATTAGGAAGTTGGTGTTTGAGCTAACTTTTGGAAGAAGCTAGGAAGAAGCTAACAAGTAGAAGGAAGGAGAGAAGGCATCCCAGGTACAATCAAATGTCTATACAAAGAAGGTATGATGATGGAATGTGGAAAACTGTAAAAAAGCCAGTTTGGTTGGGTTACATAGTGCATTTACAGAAACTATGTGAGAAAGAGGAAGGAAGGGAGGGAGGGAAGGAGGAAGGGAGGGTGGAATCGAGTTTTGAAGGTCTTTAAATACTCAATGGGGAATCCCTGAAGCTTATTGATCAGGGGAGACCCAACTTAACAATATTACTGGCAGCTATGTAAAGTGAGGAGAGATTTGAGGCTAGAAGATCAATTAAGAGCCTTTTGTAATAGACTAGATAAGGACTAGAAGGGGAATGGTGGGTAGAAAGGAGTCATTCTTTCTGACTCCAAGCTCTTCCCTCCATTCTCTCCTCTATGATGATTCCAAATTGATCATCTTAATCAGATATGAGTCAATCTTCTGTCCTACTCTACTCCACACAAGACCATCTACTTAGCACCTTCCTGTTATGATATTCTAGCCAAGTTCTTAAAATTCTGTCTTTAATTCCTTTTTCAAATAGGGACATGTAACATCCTAGAAGCATCAGCAGTAGCAGCAACTCAACTAATATTATTTAATGCCTTTTATGTGCCAGGCACTGTCCTAAGAACTTTATAATTATTATCTTATTTGATTCTCACAACCACCTTGGGAAGGAAATCTTATTATCATTCCCATTTTACAGTTAAGAAAACTAAAGCAGAGGCTAAATGTTTTGCCCAGGGTCACACACCAAGCAAGTGGCTGAAGCTATATTTGAATTTAGGCCTTCCTGACTCTAGACTTATTTCTCTACCCACTGTATCACCCAATTATCCCATGTATAGTAGATATTCAATAAATATTATTACATTAATATTTTTCTTGATTGAGGCAGAGCACGAGAAGGCAGGAAACCTAGACTCATGTTGCTTCTGTTTCTGATTACTTTTTT
Source organism: Myrmecobius fasciatus (assembly GCA_023553655.1). Lineage (NCBI taxonomy): Eukaryota > Metazoa > Chordata > Mammalia > Dasyuromorphia > Myrmecobiidae > Myrmecobius > Myrmecobius fasciatus. The sequence continues at coordinate 26,813 of JAJPUD010011451.1, read as the reverse complement.
TTTTTTACTTTGGACAAGTTACTCTATCTCTCTGAGGTTTAGTTTTTTCATCTCTAAAATGAGAAAATCTGAACATGAAGGGGTAATAGAAGCTATTTAATACTGCCCACCTCCAAAGAAGTATCTCTCCTCTGACAGCATCAAAAAGTCATATTTGAGCAAGGGAGGGTGGAAAAAAAAGAGGAAGAAAAAACATTTTTAAAAACTGCAATCACAGCAGATTCTTTCCAACTGTAACAGGGTTTTACTTCTTCCTAACCTTAAAAGGGGGGGGGAGTACAAAGTAGAAAATGCGGCTAACAACTTTGCCAAAGCAATCTTCTTAGAACCACAATTATGGCCCATACACAGTGAGGGAAATGATCAGAAGAGGATGTGGATCAGGAAATAACCAATGGGAGAATTACCCTCACAATGGCCAGACTGCTGTTCAGATATCTATTGACACTGAAAATGAATAGCTAGCACTCTGTCATTGCTAGGGGAAAGGTAGAATAAGTGTCATCTTTAATAGAGATGCCAACTTGGTGAAGGAGATCTACTGTGACATGTTATCTGCTAGGAAGAAAAATCATTCACTGGGTGTATGTATCTGATCCACTTCATAAAAATAAAAAATAAAAATGGCTACTCTGATCATAAACTCTATGTATGTCTCTGGAGGTGAGAGAAAAGGGTAATTAAATGCCAGAAAGGAAAAGCTCAAGTTTAGATTTTTTTAAGTGTTTAAAAATTATTTTCTCCTTAATATTATGTTCAATTTCTGACCCAAGCACAGGTGCTATGTCTAGAATTGTCTCCCTCCCTCCTTATCCATAGCTACCTTCAGGGCTCAGTTTGTGTCATTTCCTTCTAGAGGGCTTTCCATATTGACCCCATGGCTATCTTCCAATGTTTGTCTTGTCTATTTCCTGTATTTATTTATCTGTGAATCTATAGTGAAATGGAATCTCATTGAGAGTAGAGACTATCTTAATTCTGAATTTGTATCTTCAGTACCTATTACAGTGGTATAGAAAGTGTTTAGTAAATGTTGGTTGATTAAATTCATGGATTTGCTTGTAATTTCATTGAAAAAGGTAAACTTCCTGAATGAAGAAACTTTAATGGAGGTAGGCACCTTCTCTGCAATGTATAGTCATAGAGAGTTGCTTGAGGCATTGAATACTTAAGCAATTTTCCAAGGATTACCCAACCAGATGGGATCCAGGCATAGGTGAAATAGATACAAAGGAACTTTGTTGGGGAAGACACCAACATCTAAAGATATCAGCAAAGCCTTCATGCAGATAAAGGAATTTGATCTAAGATTTGAAAAAACTCTGTATTCTAAGAGAAAGAAATAAGGAGACCATCCATTTCAAGCATGGGGGACAAATAATGCAAAGGCACAAGTGGCCAATGGATTGTTACATATGTAGACTAGGAAGATAACTTGTGGGGTGGAATGTAGCATATAAAAAGGGGAATGATATATAACATGACTAGCAAATTAGGTTGAGGTCAGGTTGTAAAGAAATTTTTATGTCAAACATCTTAATCTCTATTGTATCCTTGAAGGAATAAGACAGCCATTAGAATTTGCTGAATAAAGGAGTGAAATGTTTATTTTGTTTTGTTTACTTGTTCATCATTTTGGATCCAAAATTAGGGCTGTGTTGGTAATACATTAGGAGAAGGAAAAATGTTCAAATCATCCATCCTTTCTAGCCTGGCTCTTCTTGTAATCAACTTCCTCTTATGAAATGGAAGGCTAAGGTCCCGAGGTGTAATGAAAGCAAGTAACAGAAAAAAGATCATGACTTCTTTAGGGCCATTGTCTTTCTAGCTAAAATAATAATATTAGATGATGTTTTTTTCTATGCTTTGCATATTTCAAAATACTGCTATACCTATCATATGATTTAATCCTCACAATATCCCAGGTGAAACATGATGGCCATTCAAAATTCAATTCATAAGACTTTTTTTGTGCCTACAATGTGCCAGGAACTGGATATGCAAGAAGACAAGTATTCAGGAAAACTGAAATGAGAATACAATGCATTCTAGACATGGGGTTATAGGATTCATAAGCTTATACAAAAGCAGAGAATTGGAAAAAAGAACACTGAATTTGGAGAATAGTAAGTCAGCCATTACTCTTGAACAGAGTACATGAAGAGAACTAGGTTGGAAAGATATGTGGGAGCTGGTTATGGGGGACTTTAAATACCAGACTTGGTGAAGCTTGTATTTTATCCTAGAGACAATGGGAAATCACTGAAGAATTTTGAGTACAGGAATGCATGATCATGCCTGGACCATAGGAAGAATATTTTGACAAAGGTGTGGAGCATGAACTGAAGAGAAGAGAGGCTGTGCAAGAAAATAACTAGAAAAATTACTGCTTGAGAGAACAGTAATTAGGGATTGAATTAGGATGGGCTTTGTGAATGTACAGAAAAATATGGATATGAGAGATATTGTTCAGGTAAAAATCTATAAGATTTAGCAGATGTGGGAGAAAGGAAAGGGTAACATAAAAGTTATGAATGTAGAATACTAGGAGGATGGTGCTGCTTACAAAGAAAATAAAATACAAAAGTTTGGAGAAGGGAAGGCTTTAAACAGTAGAACGAGTTCATGTATATCCACACAGAGACATATATGCATAGATAGATATATGGAAATGGATAGATTGATTATTTATCTATCTATACATATCTTTCAAGAGCAGATTTCCAGCAAGAAATTAACATGTGGCTAAATTTGAAGAAGGAAATTAAGACTATATTTGAAAAATCAAATAAATTGAGAAATACTTGAACTCAGGAGAACTTTTGATATCTTTGGGAGAGTATATATAGTGTCTGTCTAGGATGTAGAATGTGTACTGGTGGTTCGTTGGCCAGAGATAGCTTGAGAACAGCTTATCAAAAACTTTAAATGGCAGAGGAGTTCCTGGTTCATTTTAGACAATATAGAGAGATATTTGACTATATTAGTAGTCAATTTATGGGACTAAATGTAACAGTTAAAATGAGAAAGTCTACTAAGTGTCTCTCTGTACATAAGCAGATCAGTGTTTTCTTGCAGAATTAAGCAATATATAAATGAACTGGGGAAGCAGTATTTATATCCCCTAAATATATTCACCATTTTGTTTCACTTCCATAGCCAACTTTTGTCAATGTTCTTTTCAGGTCTTGGGGAATTTTTTCCCCAAGACAATTGGTTGATGATATTGACTGTGTTTCATACTTGGTTTACATTTGGGGACTTCTCCAGGTCTGTGAAGACCAGTAATGCAGAAAGGAAATATCTGTGGGAGAAAATGCTTGGGAAGTGGCCCAAATATAGTACCACAAAATCATAGGTCTAGAATTGGAAAAGAACACAGAGGACATTTAGCCCAATCATCTTGTTTTATAGATGAGGGAACCAAAGCAAAAGACATTAACCAACTTGCCTAAGGTCATATTGGTAGGAAGAATGTGGGACCAGAGTGTTTTAGCATCCATAAATGTTATGATCATAGGATCTTAGATCCAGAGCTGAAAGGAACCTTAAAGGACACTTAGACCAAGTCCAAGGAGATTAAATAATTTGTGCAATCATATATTGGTGGTATGTGTCAGAGATGGGATTTGAACTCCAGAGACAGTTCTTTCCATTATACTATATTGTCTCTATTTCCATTAAAGAATTTTTAAGTATCAATTTTCTCAAGGGCTACAATGCTTGCTATTATATCTGATGAGTCTACAGGACCACTGCAGCATGAGTGTCCATAAATATTAACAGATGGTCGTTTCACTCTCTGAATCCAGGAGGCTTCCATGTTTTGGATAATTAATAATAATTGGTGAATTGCATAATAGCTGCCTTTCCAGATTTGAAACCCAGCTGAAAATATGCAGCTTATTGTGCTTCTTGAAACAGAAGAAAAGTATTTTATAATTTAACATGTAACCTCCTTCTTTTCTAAGGTAGATTAGAGCAAGGGCCATGCCCCAGGGATATATTATCAATGGTAAGTTTGGACTTCTGTGTGTTCCTTCTTGAAAGACTGAGGAATGGAGCATCTATAGTGGATTCATGAAACTTGTTTTTACTCATCTGAAAATTGTAGAAAGTGCAATAATACTGAAAGACAAACAGCAAAAGTGATTTATTACTTCTTTAAAAATAATGGGGGAGGGGAGCTAGATGGCACAGTGGACAGAGCACTGGCTCTGAAATCAAGAGGACTCTGAGGTCAAATCTGGCCTTAGACATTTAATAAATACTAGATATGTGACTTTGGTTGCTACTTAACCCCAATTGACTTTCCCAAAAAATAAAAAAGAAGAGGGGAAAATACCACGTGTAGCATTTGGTAGTTGCAAATCATGTTTGCAATGTCATCTCAGTTATTTTTAGCTTTACCTAGTATTTTTAATCAGGATGGACATAAAACAAATTACAACTTAGATGAGCAGGTGAAAGAATAGCTACTTTTTTGTAAAGTAAGGAGATCTAGAATCCAGTTCTACCTCCAACTATATGATCTTGACCAAATCTCTTCATCTTTTTCTAAACCTTATCTGTAAGTGGGAAAGATTGGTTTCAGTGATTTTCATGATCCCTTCCAGCTCTTTCTTTTTTTATAATAGCTTTTTATTTCTTCAAATACATGCAAAGATATTTTTCAACATTCATCATTGAAAAACTTTGTCCTCCAAATTTTTCTCCCTCCCTCTCTCCTGTTCCTTCTTCTAGATAGCAAGAAATCCAATATAGGTTAAACATGTGAAATTCTTCCAAATGTATTTCCATATTTGTAATACTGAGCAAAAAATCAGCAAAAGAAAGAAAAACAGAATGAGAAAGGAGAGCAAAAAATCAGGCAAACAAACACCACCACCACCAAAAAAAAAAGGTGACTATGCTTTGATTGACTTGCAGTCTCCATAGTTCTCTCTCTGGATGCAAATGGCTCTTTCCATCACAAGTTTATTGGAATTCCAGTTTTTTACTTTCTAAGACCAGACTTTTTCATAGGCAGAGTGTGAGGTCGCCTTACTTAGGTTTCAGAGTTCCAAGGACTTCTCATACCCCTGGCAGAACAAACACTCCAGCTGCCTACTAATATAATAAATTATCATATCATCATCAATTAAGGTAAATTGAAGGTTCCTTTAAAGATGCACGTCCCAGGGGCAGAACAAACTCAAAGGTGCTCTAAGCACAGCAGTATAGAGTTTACTGCTATAGATTAGGCTAAGGACAGAGAATGAAGATAATCAATTATCTGAAAGAGAAGCATTACTGTTATTGCAGGTAGTATTTGATTAGCTGGCTAGTATCTCATGTATAAAGTTTATTGCTTCTAATTGATGCCATGTTTATGGTCTTTGTTTGGATTTTGTTCATATAGATGCTAACAATGGGAAAAGAAAACCACAGATTTAAAACTTGAAAGGACCTTGGATGGCATATACTGCAACCTTCTTTTCATCTTTCCTGCACACCCCACCCCCAAATTTATAGATGAAACATCTGAGACCTAGACAGATTAAATGATTTGCTCATGGTCTTGTAGGTAGTGTCAAAGCAGAATTTGAATTCAGTTCTTCTGATTCCATCACCAATAATATTTCACTTATGCCATTCTATCTTTCAAAAACTTATTTTAAGATCATTAGATAACAGTTGTTTGGTTGGATTGGTTTTGATTTTTTTAATTTGAAAGGGAGTTTAGAAGATCCTCTAACCTAGATGGTTTTTTAACTTTTTTGTATCATGGACTTCTTTAGCAATCTGATAAAGCCTATGGACCTCTTCTCCAAATATGTTGGTATTTTTAAAAATTATAAATGGGAAAGAAATGCTTAGTTTTAATTAAAATTTAGTGAAAATAAAGATTTAATTTTTCCCATCCAAGGTCAAAGACCCTCTGAAATTTACCCATTGATTTCTTGGGAGTCTTTGGACCTCAAATTAAAAACCTTTAATTTACCTCTTGTTTATAAATGAGAAGTTAAAATTTGGAAAGATGGAATGGTTGGCCCAAAGCCATACAGTAAATGATAAGGAGAGAGGGAATTTAAACAAAAGGCCTTTGATGACTTCACAGTTTTTTGAAGGAAAGCCCAATGTTAGAGTTGTAAAGTAGAGTGAAGGAAAATGGTGAAGAGGAAGTAAAGAAAATTAGGGGCATGATTTTGAACAAAGCTACATCCTGTTTATGTGCTTAGCCCATGCCAACCATTTACCCTTGCGACATGGATACCCATGGAAGACTAATATTTCTGGCACAAATCTGTATATAGTGAATGTACTTGTCTGTGGAAAAAAACAAGCATGAAGGCTCAAAATGTCCTTAAGTGACCTTACATCTTCTCCAAAAGGGAATGAATCAGTTTTTTTCAGAATACCTAAAAAGCTGAGGAAGAGTTCCTAATATGTCCAGTGCCATAAAGTGATTTGGGGTGGAAATACAAACAGAAGTTCAACATCCACATCTTATCAATACGTTATTACTTCTCCCTTCTTTACCAAAAGAATATTGTTCTAGTTCTAGGTTTTGGGATATATTTGAAATAAGTAACTGCTAAGATGATATGGTATAAAGAACATTAGGCTGGATCATTAACTGTGTGACCTTGAATATCTTCACAAGTCCTTTTTTTTGCCGAATTTAAGGGTTGGAGAAGATAATCTCTAAAGTCCTATGATCTTGTGATTTAGATGTTCTCCATAGAGTAGAAATACAATATTCATCCTTCAAAACTCAACTCAAATGCCATTCTCTTCTATTAAGCCTTTCTGTTTGTCCCCACCAAGAAGTGATTTCCCCCTTCTTTGAATTCCTACAGTTCTTTATTCACACCTCTCCTGTAGTCTATGGAGAAGGTTGATCACATGAAGGTTGTATGTAGATCTTCATATTCCATAGTTCCTTTTATATGCAGTTCAAGAAGGGCCCCTAGAAACCATTGATCCCAACTTCTTCCTCTTACAAGCAAGGATAAAGAAATCTTGAAAAATGATGTGCCTTGCTCAAGATCACACAGTTAGTTCTAGATTCACTTGTCTTCTGCTTATATGTATAATTTCCCATAATAGTAGGCTCTTTGAAGAAGGGACTGTCACTTCATTTTATTTATATTTCTTAGAATGGTTAGCATAGCACTTTATGTAAAATTAATAAGTTTAATAAGCATTGAATAATTGAATGTATATAACACACAAATAATAACCTGTTTTATTTGCTTACCTTCTTCATCCCTTTACTTTCAACATATTTAGATGGTGGAATCACAGGATACAAATATTGTAAAAGTTCTCAAAGACTATCAAATCTAACTTATACCTGCCTGCTGATGTCCTAGAAAATACCTCTATGATAAATGTTTATCTAGCTATCGGTGAAGACGTTATAGCAATGGGAAATTCACTATTCTGATAGGCAGTTCACTTGATTCCTATACTGTTCGAAATAATAGGAAGATTTTGTCTGTATTAAGCAAAAATCTGTCTTTCTGTAAATTTCAATCATTGCCTTCTGTCCTGCCTTCTGGCATCAAAAAGAACAAATCATCAAATGAGACTGTTAAAGTTAAGAAGATTCTTCAAAGCTTACCAGTGCAGTTCTTCCATTCCTCAATAAGAAGCTGAATCTGAGGCATTAGAGGAATTCATATAACTGAAGAATTTTAGAGATAAAGAAGATATTGGAGACCTCAAAATTTGGAATTAGAAGAACTGGGTTCAAGTTTCAGTTTTGTCACTTACTAATCATACTACAATGGGCAAATCATTTAAATTTCCAGTCAAAAGTATATAACCATACTAAGACCCTCTACTGCAGATAGTTGTTATCAGAAGAATTGCTTAATAAATTGTGAAATGCTATATAAATGTGGTACAGTGGAAAGAACATTTTGAATTAAATTCCTTTCTGGCTTAATCATTTCTATCAGTGTGACTTTGGACTAATTACAAAACATTTCTGGGCCTTAATTTAATCATCTGTAAAATAAGAGGGTTGAAATATATAAGGAATTCCTAACCTGAAGTCTATAAACTTTTGTTTTGGTTAACTGTTTATTAAAGTAATTGGCTTTCTTTATAATTCTAAGTATTTTATTTTTAAGAATCCAGTTTATGAAGAAAATAAACTCTTACAAAGTCTAATTAGTTGCATAGCTAGTTAGTGAGAGAGCTAAAACTAGAACTAATGTCTTAATTTTACTTTAAATTGGTCTAGGTGAAAAATTTCCATACAATTAGAAATATGGGTTTTCTCTTCCAAATTTATCTTCTACAACAGTGAGTTCTTCACTCTAGCTAAGTTCCTCTCTCCCAACTAAAGTAAGTAAATAAATATATTTTTCCACTAAAATTTTTTCCTTAACTATTCCACTTATACAATGACCTGTTCTTTTTCTGAAAGCCTGAAACATTCATTGTCCCTGGTATTTATTACTATGGGGTCATACATTGATTACATTTTTTCATGTGCATTTATGAAACTAAATTATAGGCTCTTTGAAAGCAACAGTAGCAGTTGTGCATTATATATTTTGTATCCACATGCTTTGTTCCTAGTCTATACTCAATTAATATTTACTGGCTTATTGATTACCAGGCTCTAGAACTAAAATAGATTACAGGGATCATCTAGTCTAACATATTCATGTATAGATGAAAAAAATTGAGGCTTCAAGAGGGTAAGTGGCCAGGGTAAGAAACTACCAGGTAATAAGATAGTAAGAAGCAAGCATAATATTTGAATCCAGTTCTTTTAATTCCATGCAAATCTAGTCAGTATTTTTTCCCATTGTAATATTGTTCTTTCCATTTCTTCTAACTTCTCACAAATCTCCTAAGTTATAAAACATTTCCCTAGTGTTAATCTTTATCTGTAATAGTAATAAACACTCTTTAATTATTCAATCAAAACCATTTGTTTTCAGGGGAATTAGGACTAGAATTATCTCTAAGGAATCTTCCAGCCCTAAATTCTTAGGTCAGAGTATCAGACAGTCAGAGAAATTCCCATATCATTGAAGGTTCCTGGATATCACCAAAATGCAGCTATACCCTTTCTAAACTCAAGATATAAGATGGTCTAGTTGAAACAGTAGGAGATTTGGAATTAGAAGACTTGGTTATGAATCCTTGCCCTTTTACTGCTACATATATGACCCGTGTTACACTTAACTTTTATAAGCTTCAGTTTTTTCCTTTATAAATTATAGGAATAAAATTAAATAAATTAAATAAAAAACAAATTAATAGGAATAAAATCATCTTTAGGATCCTTTCTAGCTCTAAATTCTCTGAGCTGAATCAAAGGAACCAAATCTGGAACAAAGCTTCATAATTGTGGACAGCCTGTGAACAATCTGTAGTGCATGGTATAGCAGAAAAGAACATTGTTTCCAAATATAGGACATGGGTCAAAATCTTACTTGCTTAAAATCTGTTTGATCTTGGACGAATCACCTTGTCTTTGTTTCCTTATCTATGCAATGAGGAACCTGGAGTAGATGGCCTCTAAAGTTCCTTCCAACTTTAGAATTATAATATGATCATATCATTCCCCTCTTTATGGTTCTATGCTTTCCTTCTTCTTTAAATTAACATGCTAATCATCCCTATGCTTCCATAATGGCAACCTGATAACTGACCTGAAAGCAGCTTCACATTTTCCCTTCCTATAAGGCTGACTCGGCTCCCTGAGTTCAACTTGGCAACTACCGCTGGCCATGGTACTGACACAAATCTGGAAACCAACAATATAATTGATAGCTTTGCCCTCTGACACTAGAAGTATATAGAGGATATGTAATATATGTATTATATTTCAATGCTGGCAAAACTTGGATTGGCCTACTAAGGGGTTAAGCCAGAGCTATCATGACAAAACTTTTTCTATTATATTAACTTGTTTTCTGATATTCATAAGCAAGCCCTCCAGAGAATCTCTACCACATATTTTCCCCAAGCAGAGGAGCTAAGCTGACAAGACATTTCCAAGACACTCTGCAAGATGTTTAGATAATTCTTAGACATATTTGTCATCAAATTTTCTCTTTACCATTAAAACCACTTTTCCAGCTGACCCACATTATGACCCTTAGACAGTAACCATTCATCACAGAATGACTTCAAGAATTTGAATGAATATACACCTAGAAGAAATTTCCTGGCTTCCTGATCTGGGCCTTCAATATTACTCACTAAAGAAGTTCAGTCTAAAACAAGAATTTATAATTCAATTCAACAATTATTAGTACTTTCTAAATGCATGATACTGTCCTAGGGAATGGAGATACAAAGGTGAAAAAATGAAAAATTGGTACTCTCAAGTAGCTTAAAATCTTATTAAGGATATATATATGTATATGCAAAAAATGTATGTTCCAAGAAAGCAAATTTAGACTTCATGTCAGGAAAAAATTCCAAATAATTAGAACTGTCCAAAAATGAAATGGGCTGTAGGTTCCCTCTCCTTGGAGGTTTTCAAACAGAAGCTAGATGACAGATTATTGAATAGACTTCTTTCATGTCTGGCTTGGACTAGATGTCTGTTGAGGTTCCAACCAACTCTCAAATTCTGTGATTCTATGACTGAAATTTTAAGCACATGCTGAATTCTGAGATTATTAATTTGAGAGAGACAGAGAGTCTTTCAGAAAGTTATATTTTAATGAAAGAGAGAATGCACAAAAGAAAATTTAAGGGTAGATAGCAAGACTTAGAAATCCTTAGAGTACAATCCAGCTAGTTAGAAAAACCCAATGTTTCAGAGGATTAGTACTGGGGTAGATGGCAAAACCCAATGTCTGGAATGTATAATAGCAGAGCAAATGTCAAGGTAAGATAAATCAAAGCAGAGAATAAATAATCCTTGTTTCAGAATCAGAGGACAGAACTTGTTTGCTCTATATTTATATTTACCCGATTCTATCCTTCCTGATTTTTGGCATTTTGGACTTTGCTTGCCTATCTGGTTCCATAATATATACCTTTTTCTCTTTATATATTCTGTTTTCCAGATTCCAGACTTAGCTCCCCCCCACAATGGATCTATACTATTTATTTAGTCTTTCCTTATTTTAACTGATCTTGTGGTCACCACTGAAAATGACTAGTCACAACCTAAATCTCCAATGTTGGCTACAAACCTCCTTTTTAAGAAGACTCCTTCTTCTGAGTTTTTGTGACTTCTCTTTCCCCATTATTGCAAGAGCCCTGGCATGACAGGTCCAAAGTTCCAAATTTAATCCTAAAATAAAAATGGAAGTACTTAATTGATTACTAAGTGCAATTATGAAATCTCACACCTTGTTGTGAAAGCCAAGTAATGTTAAAAAACCAAAAGGGCATTTTCAGAAGTCTCAATATACAGATTAGTAAGAGAAGAAACATGGCTTATTTTCGTTACTAATATAATGCTTGGGAAGGGGAACATAATGTCAGGCAAGACAAGGAGACCAGGATTGTCTCATTCAGAATACTCAGCTACACTGAACAATCCTTTTTTATCCCTTCTGCTGCCACTTCATTTTGGTATTTTCCTTTCATCTCTGAAGTGTACTGACACTGTTCATTATCCTAGAGAAAAGCAAGATTCAATTGGTTTCTACAGGGATGTCCATTTGAAGAGGCAGAATGTGAATGAAAGACCTTGGGTATAAGTGGTGCACTTATCATGCCAAGACTTTAGCATGTCATTCATTAAGCAAATAAATTAATGTCAGGCCTCCTTATCTCTTGTGCTATCAAGGGACAGACATGTTCCTTGACAGTACTCTTTGATGTGAATTCATTTGTACAAGAGAATGAATAGCTTTGTGAAAGTCTACACGTTAAGTACCAATGAATAAGTATATTTCCTCATCATGCAGGTACTGTGTCTGAAGGGATGAACTAAATCAGCCCTCTCCCATTGGGGCTACTTGATATTGTGGGGAGAAACCACAAAGCTGACTTGTAATCCATCCTGGCCCCTTGCTAATAACTTACTTTTTGATTTAGGACAAAAAATCTATCTTAGTTTCTATTTTTGACAAATGGAGATAATCATACTTGTTTTACATGCTTCACAGTCTTGTTTAATTTTGTGGACTACACTGTCATCCTAGATATATTGACCTCTCTGTATTGTCATGAAACTTCTTCCTTTAGTTCTCTGCCTCTCTGACATCCATTTTTCAAGCTTTTTTATGCATTCCTCATTTGATCCACACTAAATGCATTTTTATCCCTACAATTCTATTCTAGGACATTTTCTCCTTTTCCTCTACACATTACCACTATATACACTACCTCTTTACAACCTTATGAAATGACATAGATTCAATTGCCTTTTCTATGCACATCATTCACAGATCTATATATTGAGATCTAATCTCTCCCTTGGGGACCAGTTACTTTTACTGGACATTTCAAACAGATATCCTGTAGTCATCTCAAGCACAACATGTTCAAAATAGAATAAACTATCTTTTCCCTATAACTCACCCTTATTCCTAACTTCTCTATTTCTACCACTGCCACCACCATCCTACTCAACTAAATTCAGAATCATGACATTATATTTGAATTTTCAATCTTATTCAGTCCATATAGCCAATCATTTACCAAATTTCCACTATGCCTTGCTGCCTCTAACTGTTTGATTTTGATATTGTCCTCCATTATTCAGTATTATTTCCCATCTTTGCTCTATTCACTGTGCCATCTAGCTGCCTAGAGATTACTTTCTGCTGGGGAGGAACCACATGTACCCAAATAAGTCAGTTTAAAATATGCTACAAAGAATACTGCATAGGCAGTGACTCACAGTTTGGTCCTTGAAGGAACTCAAGATTTTTCAAGATTGAAGGGAAAAGAAAAAAAAAAACATTAGAGGCAGAATGGAGAATGGAATCCACAGCCAGCATCAGCTAGGCCAGTTTGGCAGAACCATAGAGTGAGTATTTAAGAGCCAAGAAAGGAAAATAATAGTCTTTCACAACTCTAGGGAATTTAATCTAGGCCCCTTCCAGCTCAAACACTCAATAGTTCTATGAATCTCATCCAACTTCATTCAGATCTATGAATCTCATCCAGACTTCATTCAAATCTGTTTGACTGGGGAAGCACCTCATTTGAAGGTACTGCTATGGCATGGAACCCATGGCATGTGGCCCAAGGGCAGCTATTATGGAGAGGCCATAATATACTATTATTATTTTTTATTAGCTGTAATAACAATAATTTGTATTTACATGGCACTTTTACACCTATGATCTCACTTAATCTTTACCATTATATTAAAATAATGGTTGGGAGCGGGGAGAGAAACAAAACTCATTATACTTATTTTATTTTATTTTTCCTTTGTAAATTTTCTCTTTTAAGCTTTTTTTCAAAATAGATAATTTTCAGCATTCACTCTTGCAAAACCTTGTGTTGCAAATTCTTTTCTCCCTCCCTTCTTCCACCCCTTCTCTTAGCAAGTAATCCAATATGTTAACGTGCCATTCTTCTATACATATTTCCACAATTATTGTGCTGCACAAGAAAAATCAGATCAAAAAAGGGAAAAATGAGAAAAAATAAAAAGAAAACAACCAACCACAAAAAGATGAAAAGATTATGTTGTGATCCACATCAATTCCCACAGTCTTTTCTGTGAATGCCGATGGCTCTCTCCATCACAAGTCCATTGAAACTGGCTGGAATCACCTCACTGTTGAAAAGAATCAAGTCCATCAGAATTGTTAATCATATAATCTTGTTGCTGTGTACAATGTTCTTTTGGTTCTACTCACTTCACTTAGCATCAGTTCATGTAAGCTTCTCCAGGCCTTTTTGAAATCATCCTGCTGATTGTTTCTTATAGAACAATAATGTTCTGTAACATTCATATGCCATAACTTATTCAGCCATTCTCCAACTAATGGGCATCCACTCAGTTTCCAGTTTCTTGTCACTACAAAAAGGACTGCTATCCCAATTGCCTTGCAAAAAACTCCTAAAAACACAAAAACAAAGAAGGTTTAAAAAAAGAAAAGGTTTCAGAAATGCCTTACTTTAAGGACTAGTGATCTCTACAAGTAGATAAACTTTGAACAACCATATTATGTTGTGTGAATTACTATGTCTAAACAAAATTGCTAATATGATCACCATCAAAATAGTTCATGTCCTTAACAGCTTGCTTATGGTATGGAGTGTTGGATCTTGGTAAAATGTCATTTAGAAACTTGGACATTTCATAGAATTTCAAGGCTTAAAGGGTGCCCTGAGCCCAGATTCTATAGCATTCTCTCAATTTCCACACTGCCTTAGGATTTATGAAGAAGGGAAAATCCCTTTCATTGAAACCCATGGCCCTTCCTACAATTGGAAGAACAAGGTTGCATTTTGTTTTCATGTCTAGATTCTTACATACTGACCTACCCACATTAGCTGTCCTGAAATCTGGTGATTTTGTCTCATTTTTCATCACCTAAGATGATATGTCTTGTAGAAAAAAAAAAGTGCCAAATTTGGTTGTTAGGGGAATTAGATCCCAGTTCCACATCATGGCTGTATGACCATAAAGTCATTTGCTTTCTCTACACCTCAGTTTCAAAATCTTTCAAATGAGCTATTAATATTCATACCACATAAGAATTGACTATACTCCAGAGCTTCAGTCCTGGAAAATAGCATTATTAAGCCCAGCCATCTTTTAGATGATCCCAAAGAGATGGTGAAAGATATGATTTCTTCCTTCCATCTGATACATTTTCATCTTTCTGATGGAAGGAAAAGAAGTAGGCAGGAGAAATTGGAGAACAAGACTATATAAATATTTCAGGATGACATCTGATACTGAGTTTGGAAAAATATTTAAAGGAGATTCACATTTTGCCTACTGTGGAGGTGCTAGTAAGGGGAACAAAAACTGTCTCAGGCAGGCCACATTTGGTATACAACATTTATTCTGTCATGCAGAACCATAACTGATCAATCTAAGAGATGGAAGAGATTCCATAAAACCTCTCTAAACAGCAATCTCCTCTGATGTTTTGAATATCATCATCCTTGCATTTTGTCAATATACAGAAGTAATGGCCTTAAAAAGTTGAGACTTGCTCAGTCATACAGTGAGTTAGTGTGTCAGAGCTAGGTTTAGAAGCTAAATCTCCTGACTGCTGGGTCAGTGTTCTTTCCAAAATGCTATCTCAAAGAATACTCTAGGGGCTACAGAACACTCACTTGCCAACAATTGCAAAAGATTCAAGACTTCAGTACCAAAGTAACTTGATAGATTCTGAAATTACTTTCTTCTTATGGCTTCAAGGCTTTGCTGTTTTTTCCTAATCTTATGATAAAATTCCTTCTAACAACAGTAGCTTTTCTTCAGACCATGGCACCAAAAGAACCCATATTCTACAGATTTACTCTTCCACTCATGCAGGGAACACCTGGTCTGGGAAATTCTCTCTACCAAAATACATTGGCAACTCATTCAACTTAGTTGGTTGCGAACTGAGAATTGATGTGATTTAATCATGAACACACAGCTAACATATTTAAGAGATACAATTTAAATCTTATCTTCTCAGCTTGAAAAGTCATCAATCTATGGTGGGAAGAATACTCTCTTAGTTTACAACACTCTTATTTGTACAATTCTCTTATTTGATTGATGAAGAAACTGGAGGCTAAATGAGTTGCCAAGTTCACGCAAATAAGTAATCATCAGAAGCTAGACATGAATCCAGATCATCTGACTTCAGGAACAGTGGTCCTTCCACTATACTATGTTGTTTCTCTTTCAAAAGTGATAGAGCTGTAAAATGTGCATAGAAGATAAGTTAATGAAGTAGATTCCAAAAGGATAACACAAGATATGGCTTCCTCCCACTAATGTGACAAATGTTCATCCTTCTGACTTGAAGAGGAAGAGGGAGGCAAGAGAAACTGAAGCCCAGAGCCCTCATGGAAAAGACTCAATCCCTTGTAATTAATGGGGACCTCCAAAATCAGAAGCAAAGGCCATTAATCATTCAGCCAACACTCTCTGAAGCCGGCATCACCCCCTCACCCACATACCTTTAACAACTCAATTCACAACGGGTAACATTTAACTGCAGAGACAGTTCTCAGAACGGAGTTTTAAAACCCCTGCCAATAGAACATGCTGGATACTGTCATTAAATCAATGAGTCTGTTCCTTTTTTATTCCATAAAGGTTGCTTACAGAATGTTTCAAGACAAGCAGAAGAGAAATGTTGCAATTACTTTAATGGGTAAAAATTACATGAAAGCAAATTTTGACTCAGCATAAGGAAAGACTTTCTAATAACTGGAGCTACCCAACAGTAGAAAGGATAGCCTAGGAAGTAATGAGCCTCCTGTCATATGAGATAGTCAGATAGGAACTAGATCATTATCAGTCAGGGATCCAGTCCTTGGAAAAAATATGGCTTAGATGATTTCTAAGGCCAGATCTAATTCCTTGATTCTATGCTTCTTTGCTTGGCTTGTTTTCAGTATTAATATATGGAAATAATGAAGTGACTAAAAATCACAGAAAATGGCACTTGTTCCTGGAGTCCAACTCTGTTTTCATTTTTTTCTAGATAAATTGATAATAAAATAGTGAAAATTCATCAATATAAATAGTAAGCCTTTGGGATTCCCTAAAGATGTTGCCTAGCAAACCCAACAATTTCACTAGAAAGGAAGGAATTCTCATTAGTACTTCTCCTGGGCATCTTAGGTTACATGGTGGAGAGAACATTGATTGGAGACAAGAAGACCAAATCCTGACTTAGATATTTACTAGTTTGTGACCTTGGGCAGCTCACTTAGCCTTTCTCACCTTCAGTTTCCTTATTTGCAAAGTGGGAGTAATATTAGTATTCACTTCACAGTGTTGTTTATGGAAATAAAATGAGATAACTTATACAAGGAGCTTTATAATCAATATATGTATGGGATGAGGAAGATAATAATAATATTACTATTTCTCCCTCTGAAAATTACACACTAAATGGACTGTATGTTCTTTAAACACTGAAATCATGTCTTTTTTGGGGGGGGCAGCTGGAAGACCATCTCCCTTCCTAGTCTTATTAAAGTAAAGCCTTTAATAGCTGAAACCAAACTAACCAAAACCTATAATTAACTAGAATTATCCTGCATATAATTTATCAGAAAGAAACAGATGTCAGAGTAATAGATGTAGAGTTCAAAGATAAATCAAAGGTCAATAAGTTGAATCTTTTTATTGATGAGGAAACTGAGGCATAGGGTAGTGAGATGACTCATCTGGAATCACATAATCAGTAAGTATCTAAGATAAGACTAAAATCAAAGTATATGTAATTTCAAATACAATGCCATATCAACTACACTATGACATATTTCATGGATGAGAACAGCAAATCTTTCCTAATAAAATTTAAAATTAAAAAATAAACCAACCTTCTAAGAGTACCTGGGCTCAGAACAAATTCAGCCTATTTCCTCCATCTCTAGAACATGACAATAAGAATTCATGTTCAGAAGGTTGACCTATTAGAAATTTCACAAACAAAAATAGGAACTCATACATCTTACATAGATTTTCTCACACTTAGACATGTGTGATTTTTAAGAAGCATCAAAAGCAAAACAATTCACTGTTTAATATTCAGGTCACCACAAACTTAAATTCAACTAAACTAGTCCATTCTCTTAAAGATAGATTATGGTAAATTGAAGTTTGATTCTGACCTTACATTTGGATAATTTTAGTTATTTAGAAAGGTTTTATTTGCAGGAATCACTGCAAATTTACAATATCAAACTATTTGGGAAGTGTATTCTTCTTAAATCACCCTAAGAAATTAGTGGTACAAATGCTATTATCTTTTTTTGGACATGTAGAGGCATAGAAAGTTGACCAAAGTAAGTGGTAGAGATGGAATGTCAAATGAGATCTCCTGGCTCTCCTTTGTTCTTTCAATAACCCTAAGCTGTTTCTTGATGGAGTAGATGGAAGGAGAGATCAAGAGAGATTTTAGCAGGTGAAAAATGGCAACAATTCTAATTGGAGTACAGACAGATGTAAGGAATTCGAAGGCCATCCTTTGGATAAATAATTAAGTCAAAATATTTGGAAGACACTCAAGAATAAATATACCTGGTAGCCTTTTCTCAACTTGCAAGATTAGTCATTGAAGAAATTAATTATAATCCAACAAGATAAGTAGATATAGATATAGTTATGGATATACCATTAGATATAGTTTCTGTGTGAATGTATACATTTATATATCTATAGTGATAGATGTAGATATGGATATTGAATATGCATATATATATAGACATATATACCCATATAAACATACATGAATTTTTTTTAAAAACATGAAAGGAAAAAGGGGCCATCACTTAGAAAAAGTAACGTATACAATGATATATAAAATTGCCCACTCTAGACTTCATTTTTAAAGTTTTGATTTTTAGAAAGACTAAATAGAAAAAAGGTAAGTGAATACACATTTGCATTTATATAAATGTGAGTCTGTGGAATTGAAATATGTATTAAAATGGGGAGCCAAATTCACAAAATATTCTCAGGTACTCTTAATTTGTTTGTGTATGTTTGTAAGGCAACATCTAACTTCCATTATTGTGTAGACCCACCAAATCCAATGATCATGCTCTTTAATTTCTTTGCAACGTTTAACACAACTGACCCACCACCCAGCCCTCAATTGTAGGGCACATTCTCTTTTGGTGTCAGAAACACTACACTATCTTTGTTTTCCTTTGACCAATCTTGTTTCTTACTTGTTTGTTTCCTTAAATGAAGAGTCTCTTTCTAGTTCCCTAAGGGGCACATACCTCCAGGGTTCTGTCCTGGTCACTCCTCTTTCTCCATATTCTCTCCCTTTGCAGATCTGTTCGTTCTAATAGCCTTAATGAACAATTCTAGAGATGAACATCTTCAGCTGGGAAATAGCTCCTGAGGTCCACTCTTTACTCCAATGAAGTTTAAACAAAAGTTACTCTGAAATCATACCAAACTCTGAAATTTTGTGATTCTGTGACCTGCATCCTCAAATGATATAACAGCATATCAAGAAACAATAGAAAGATCACTCCTTCACACATACCTCAGCTTTGGAGTCAGACAACCTAGGTCTAAATTTCGCTATTTACTCCTTCTCTGACTTTGGAGAATTCTTATAATCTCTCTGGGACTCTGTTGTCTTCTATATATGAAATGAGGCCTGAGCTGAGCTATAAGGTCCTTTTCCCAACTCTAAATCTGTGATCCTGTGATTTATTTTTAAACATATTAGTAAGTATTTATTAAATATATACTATATTCTCCAAATGGGATCACAGAATTAGACCCAACTGACAAATGACTGAAGAACAACTATGTTCCAGGCACTGTGCAAAGTTTAAGGATACAAAAAAGGCAAAAAGACATTCCCTGCCCTCAAAAAGTTCACGTTCTAATGGGGGAGGCAACACACAAATACCTATGTTACAAGTAAGCTAATATATAATGATCCTATGATTTCTACCCGATTTCTCAATTCAAGTGCAATATATGCTGATTTCATCTTCTTTTCCATGAATGTGATCTTCCATGTGACTCAACGGAATCACCTTTAACACAAATCTCTTCTGATTCAAACTTTGGTATTATCTTTTACTTTTCCCTTTCTCACATGTTTTGTGACCAATGAATTTTAAATTCTTTAACCCCTGATTCTATTCTACTAATACATATATATGTAAAAGAAATTATCTATATCTATCTATATATATATTCAGTGACTTTAGTATATTACATATACTGACATAAATATAAGTATATATATATTTATGTATACATACAAATGTGTTATATATAAATAAATTCTATATCTACATATTAGTATATTGATAATAATATGTGAATTCTGGATTTCCCTAGAATCTGCCTCCTTCTCTCTATTGCTGCTTCCCTATTTCTCGCTCCTGCCAAACTGGACTATCACAACTGCTTCTTACGTAGTCTTCCTATTTCTACTTTCTTCCCCCTCCAATCTATTCTTTACTGTGACTGGGAGATTCATCTTCCATATGTACAAATTTGATCACCTCACTCTGCTTAAAACCTTACAATGTTTCCTTACTACCTGGCAAATAAGACCAAAAAAAAATTCTTTAGCTTGGCATTCAAGGTCCCTCCATAGCCTAGAGTTTTCCTTCCCTACTTTATTGGTCTTGTATCTCATTAGTCTATATATGCCATGCATTAACAAATAGGACTATTCTGAACTTCCCTGATCCTGTTACATTGTTCACAGTGCTTTATATGCCTGGAATGCACTTATTTCACTGGCTTTTCCATTTCTGTCTTTAGAAATCCTACCTCTCTTCAAAGGGATTCCTTGATCCCACAAATTGGAAATCTTTCTTTCCCTTCTTATAGCTTAGATAATGCTGCCCTTCTTGTAAGTTCTTACTGGGTTGTATTTTGCACTCTCTATCATGTTCTTGCTTATTCTGTTTCCCACACCAAGGACAGTTCCAGCCTGTTCCTACCCCCTTCTCTACTTTTTGAAGTTCTCTTCTTTCTTCCCAGTCCATCCTGACATTCACTCCCAACTGACTAAAATATTCTCTATTTTCTCACATAACTTTGCCTGAATATCAACTTAGAACTTAGCATATTCCCCCTTGGACCACAGTTATTTATGTTCCTACACCGCCTCCCATCTCAACATTACACTATGAATTGTTGTAATTTATCTATGTCCCCAGTGTATAGCAAAATGTTTAATAGAGAGTAGGCACCTAATAAATATGTGCTCAATCAAACTGAATTACATTTGTATCTGAGGTATATTCAAGAGCTCTGCTTTTCAAACGTTCTGCCTTCATTGGGTACTAATGAGGTATAACATATTCTGTCTGTATAACTTTGGGAAAGTAGTCACTCAGGTTACAAGTAGTAACCTTTCAGTCTCCTATGCAACTCTCTAAATCTATACCTTGCAGAGGTGTTTATCAATTAAAGGAAATTTTCTCATTGAGGAGCTCCATATAATAATGAAATCATGAATCCTGTCAAAAATATACATATAAACATAATTAAATGTGTGTAATAAGACATTGTATGCATATATACATCATATTTTACACACTTATATATACAAATAGATGATATATTTTAACCATACAAAAGATATATTTTATATATATAGATATTATATATTATCTATATTTTCCACAATGTACTATATACACATACGTACATGCAAATACATGTGCATGTATATACACACATATATGTGGGTAGATACTCATAGAAATGTATGTTCCTATTTTTTTTCCAGTGAGTTCAGTCAAGA
This sequence comes from Myrmecobius fasciatus, assembly GCA_023553655.1. Lineage (NCBI taxonomy): Eukaryota > Metazoa > Chordata > Mammalia > Dasyuromorphia > Myrmecobiidae > Myrmecobius > Myrmecobius fasciatus. The sequence goes on along the minus strand of JAJPUD010011451.1, from coordinate 5,448 downwards.
GAAGAACTCTGCGTGCTATTGAAGAGTTCTCTTAATCCCATAGACTCGTGCTCCATAAACATCAATGATCAAATCCAAGAGGACCATGCAGATTTCATCAAGAATTCACATGAGGTTTTTCAGAGGTAAAGCCAAAATGGAGGAGTAAAGTCAGGAAGCTAGTTAAGCTCTTCCAGTTTCCCTCAAAAAGTACATGAAACCAAGCCCCTGAACAGAGTCTAATGGAATGAGACCACTCTCCAGCTCAAGAGAGACTGGAAAAACTTCAAGAAAGATCAATCTCACTGGGATCAAATGGATGTTCAGCCCAGCTCAGGTAGACTCTTGGAAAGTCGGTGAGAGGGTCTTGATCACAACAATTCAGCAGCTGAGACCCTCAGTCGGCTCGGTAGAACAGCAGATCAGTGGGGCAGCTTTCAGGCCCAGCTCAGGTGGCAAATTTTGGGAAACCAGGCTGTTTCCTGAAAAAAGCAGGCAAAGCTACCTTGCAAACACAAGGGGCCCTTGTGCTCAAAGTTAAGGTTCAGAATTGCACAAGAATCTTGGGACAATGCCCTTTTTATCCCAGGAGCAGTGTTCAACCATAAAAGTAAAAAAGAAGAAGAAGAAATATCAAAAGAAAAGGAAAGAAAATGAACAAGAAACAGAAAAAAACCTTGACCATAGAAAACTACTATGGTGACAGGGTAGACCAAAACACCAATTTTATACATATATTACCTTCACATCAAAATCACACAAAATATATTGCTGACTACTTCAGGGTAAACATAAAAGAAAAATATATTCCTCAATATAGTATAGATAAAATAAAAAATAAAATGGAGGAATCACTAAAATTTCAATAAGGAAAAATTGAACTTATGGCCGCTGAAAATCTTCACTTAAAAATTGCCATTAAATCTTTAATCTTCATGCTGAAAATTCTTACTAAAAATAATATGGATGACTAAAAACCCACCAGTATATCAACTGAAATAGACAAGAAGTGGTTAAACCAGAATGAAAGTTTGAAAAACTTTTTTTTTTTGAGTTTAATGGTATAACTACCAGGAAACTATGTTAAGAAATAGTAATTGAATGACTAATCTACATACTTCTACAAAATTTGACAAAAGCAAGAAAATACTTTAGGACTTTTATGCAACATATACATGATATCTATGGCTAAAATAAAAGTGGAGCTATCAAAAATAATTCTTTTTTAAATTATGTTTTTATGTATTTCATTAAATATTTCCCAATTATCTATAATATATATACAAAATGTACATATATGTATTTTTTAATTTTGAGCTCCAAATTATTTCCCTTCTGCCTATTCTTCCTTTGCTCCTTGAAAATCCAAACAATATATCAATCACACATGTGAAATCACACGCATTTCAATATTAGCCTTCTTGCAAAAAAAATTGCAACTAGATGATGTAGTAGATAAGAGTGCCAGGTCTGGAATCAGGAAGACGTGTTCCCGAGTTCAAATCTGGCCTCAGGTACTTCCTAGTTGTGTGACCCTAGGCAAGTCATTTACCTCTGTTTTACTTAGTTTCCTCATCTGTAAAATGAGCTGGAGAGGAAAATGGCAAGCCACTACAGTTTCTTTGTCAAGAAAACCCCAAATTGAATCATGGAGAGTTGGACATGACTGAAAAATAACACATACACACAAAGAAAGCCAGCTTCAAGCTGTACTCAGAATTCATCAGTTTTCTTTCAGGAGGTATATAACATTTTTTTATCATGAATCCTTGGGAATTGTGTTGGGTCATTATTTTGATCCAAGGAGCTAAGTCTTTCACAGTTCTTCATTTTAATGCTATTGCTATAACTGTGTTCGATGTTCTCCTTGTCTGCTTACTTGATTTTATATCAGTTCATTTAAGTCTCACATTTTTCTAAAGTCATCATGTTCATCATTTCTTGTAGCACAATAGTATTCCATCACAATCAAGTATCACTACTTATTCAGCCATTCCCTAATTGGAGGATATCCTCTCACTTTTTAATTCTTTGCTCCCACAAAAAGAGCTGCTATAAATGTTTATGGCCTTTTTTCTCTTTGATCTCTTAGGGATACAGAGCTGACAGTGGTATTGGTGGATGAAAGGGTATGAACAGTTTTATAGCCCTTTAAGCATAGTTTCAAATTGTTCTCCTGAATACTTGGATCAGTTTACAACTCACCAATAATGCTTTAATATGCCAATTTTTCCATATTCCTTATTGCACTTGCTATTTTACTTTTCTGTCATGTTATCCAGTTTGATAGATGTGAGGGATTATCACTGAGTTGTTTTAATTTGCATTTCTCTAATTGACTTAGAGCATGTTAATGTGACTTTTGATAGCTCTTATTTCTTTTTCTAAAAACTGCGAGTCCATATCTTCACTCATTTATCAATTTGGGAATGACTCTTATTTTTATAAATTTGTCTCAGTTCTCCATATATTGAATAAATGAAACTTTTATCAGAAAAATTTGTTGTAAAAATATTTTCCCAGTTTCCTACCTTCCTTCTAATTTTTAGAAGTATTAGTTTTGTTTCTACAAAACCTTTTAATTTCATGTAATGAAAACTTTCCTTTCTGTAATCCTCTATTATCTTCTGTCTGATTTTATATATATATATATGTGTGTGTGTGTATGTGTGTGTATATACATATATATGTATATGTATACATATATGTATATTCTTCTCTTATCATAAGTCTCTGGTACATTTTTCCATGTTCACCTAATTTGCTTATGATATTATCCTTTATGTCTAAATTATTTATAGATCAAAATGGTTTGATCTATATATAGTGCAAAATGCTGGTCTATGTCTAGTTTCTGCCAAACTACTCCCTAGATTTCCTAACAGTTTTTGTCAAATGATGTGCTCTTGACCTCAAAGCTTGCATCTTTGGATTTATCAAACACTGGATTACTATGGTCCTTTGCCATTGCATATTTTGTCAATTTTGATATTCTTGTGATTACTGTTTTGTAATATGGTTTGAAATTTAGTCCTGCTAGGCTGTCTTCCTTCATAAGTTTTTCATTGATTCCCTGGATATTCTTGACCTTTTGTCCTTTCAGATAAATTTCGTTATTACTGTTTTAGCTCTACAAAACAATTCTTTGGTAGTTTGATTCATATGACACTGAATAAGTAAACTAACTTAGCTAAAATTGTCTTTTTTATATTAGTTCATCTTACTCATGAACAATTGTTTAGACCTGTCTTTATTTGCATAAAGATGAATTGTGGGTATACATCCTTGAAGTTGTCTTGGCAGATAGATTCCCAAGTATTTTTATGTCTGCAGTTATTTTAAGTGATATTTCTCTTTATCTCTTCCTGCTGAATTTTGTTGGTAGTATATAGAAATGCAGAAGATTTATGTGTTTATTTTATATCCTGCACTTTTACTAAAGCTGCTAATTATTTCAACTAGTTGGCTGTTGTTATTATTGTTAATTCTCTAGAGTATACCTTTTCTAAGTATACCTTCATGATCTCCTACAAAGAATGGTAGTTTTGTTTCTCTATTGCCTATTTTTATTCCTTCAATTTCTTTTTCTTGTCTTATTGCTATATATAGCATTTCTAGTACAACATTGAATAATAGTGGTGATGATAGACATCCATGGTTCACTGCTGATATAATTGGAAAGACTTCTTACTTAATCCCTTTACAGATAATGCTCATTCTTGGTTTTAGATAGATACTACTTATCATTTTAAGAAAAGGTCCATTGAATCATATGCTTTCTAGTGTTTTTAATAGGTATAGGGATTGTATTTTGTCAAAACCTTTTTCCATGTGTATCAATATGGTCAAATGATTTTTTTTTGCTGTTGATATAGTCAATTTTGCTAATACTTTTCCTAATATTAAAATAGCCTTGCAATTCTAGTATGAATCCCACCTGGACATAGTATATTACCTTTGTGTTATATTGTTATAATCTACTTACTATTATTTTATTTAAATTTTTTGCATAATTTTTCATTAAAGAAATTAGTTTATATTTTCTTTATTTTTACTTTTCCTGGGCTAGGTATTAAAAATGATTTTTGTCCCATAAAATGAAGTTGTCAGGATTCTTTCTTTACCTATTTTTCAAATAGTTTATATAGTATTGGGATTGTTACTTAAGTGTTTAGAAGAAATCATTTGTAAATAGATCTACTCCTGAGGATGTTCTCTTTTATGACTTGTTTGATTTCTTTCCCTAAAATGGGGTTATTTAAAAATTTTATTTTATTTTCTGTTAATCTGGACAATTTATATTTTTGTGAATAGTCTTCTATTCCACTTATATCATCAGTTTAACTGGCATATAATTTGGCAAAATAATTGCTTTCATTTTTCTTCATTGGTGTTGTATCTACCTTTTTCATTTTGACTCAATTTATTTTTGTCCTTTAAAAAAATAAAATTAACCAATGGTTTATTTTATTGTTTTGTATTTTTTTTTACAAAACCTAGATTTTAGTTTTGGTTATTAGTTTAATTGTTTTTTTCATGGATTTTATTAATATTTTGGGGAGGGATTTTTATTGGGGAAAATTAGGAGTTCAGATTTCCCCCCCAGTTAGTTGCATATCTAAATCATTTATCTGCTCTTTTTCTCTCTGAGTGATATATTTATTTAAAGATTTGTTTTTCCCTATGTTCTTTGGTTTAAACCAAAGTTTCTTGTGTTGTTTCATTGTTGTCATTACTTTAATGACTATGAATTGTTATTTGACCCACTTATTCTTCAGAATAAGTTTCCAAATAATTAAACTTATTTAGTTTCCAATTAATTTTAATCTATACTTCAATGACTTTTTATGGGATATGTTTTATTGCATCGTGAAGAGTTTTATATGTCAAACATTAGAGTTACTATTTGATCCTAGAGTTCACTAGGAAGCCATTGGTGTTTACTGAGTAGATAGGTGCTATGTTTAGAATTTCAACGTAAGAGAAAATTATTTTGGCAACTTATGAACATGCAATGAATTAGGAAGAGAGTTGCAAATAGTTGCAAATAGCTTGTTATTGCAATAGGCTAGGAGAATGGTGACACCCAAACTAAGATGCTGGCTTGGAGTATGGAGAGAAAAAGACATATATCAGAAAAATTGTGCAGTTAAAAAGGAAATTATTTAGCTACTGATTAGATATGGGTTGTATGAGAATATAGAGTCAAAGTTACCCCATTTTCTTGAACCTAGGTGACTGTACTGATGTGGGTATCCTTAATACTAATAAGACAGTTTAGAGGTGTAATTTATAAAAGGATAAAAGAAAATGATTTTTGTTTTAGACATATTGAGCTTGAGTTTCTATCAGGATACATACTTTGAAATATCCAATTGGCAATTGACAGTATGTGACTGAATCTATGGGAGTTGACAAGCTCACTAAATGGGTGAATAAAGAGAGAAAACAGAAAAGGGTCTAAGTGGA